>JAJIZL010027434.1:0-38992 GCA_023969395.1 Amblyomma maculatum | reverse complement strand
CAGTATGAAGCTTTCAAGTTTCTTGAGTCCGAAAAGTCAGTTGTCATCACATGATTTTAAAGCTAAAACAAAATACGAAGCAAAAAAAACGAATTTGAATCGCTGGCATGTTGTGCTTTCTGAACGTGCTCGGAGTCATGAAGCGGTCATATTTTCGTCCCCATGAGTGTTGATGAGTTTAGCAAGCAATCTAGACGAAGTGCAGAATTAGCTGGCAGACATGGATAAATTGATTAATAGTCATGATAGCTCAGATTGCTTTCGTAATATTACTAATAATAGCACCCCACCACAATAAGCGTTTCTCGTTATAACGAGAGAAAATACCCGCCACAGTGGCTGAGTAGTTAACAAGCCGGGCGGCTGGGCCGAGTACTCGGGATCGAACCGAAAAGTTTGAAATCCTCTGCGATGGGCTCTAAGTTTAAAGCGCTGCAAGTTGTAGTGAACGGCCATTATTCATTAGGCTCTATCATTTACTCTTTTAGCTGGTGAACTTTGGAACCGTCACGGAAACTCGCACGTTAGCGGCGTTATACTAAACATAGGTTGAATTACTCCAGTGTGGCCACGCGGTTCCGGTCTATAGGAAGAAGCTTAGCTGATCAACACGACGGAGAGACGTTAGATGATGTCGCTCAGCTCTGATCTTCAGGACTAGTACGTTCCCACTAAACGACTGTTCAACCTGGCTGATTTTCTGGCAGGATTCCCTGTCTCTACAGTCAATTTTATGTTCGGATATGTAATGCAGTTCAGCGTTTGACGGGTTGTTTAATTCCATAAATTTTTCTCTAGTAATATATCAGTTGGGATTTTTTTCTGTGGTGTGGTTTGATGCAATGAAAACAAGGATGCTGCGGAGATAAGATTTTGGGCAGCATCACAGAATGAAGCAGCTATATTTTAGCAACAGTTTCTTCAAAATCGAATCAAGCATGTACACTAAGGCTATTTTCTGCAGCGGCTTTCATTCCCATGAAAAAGTAGCAATCTATATGATAACTAGCTGATAGGGTCTAAATTATATTGTTGCAGTCCATATGATAAATGAAGATGAGGAACTCGGGGGTAGTTGGACGAAGAAGAAGAGAGTGGGAGTGGAAGATCCACCTGTTTCGTGTGCACCATATCTTGGGCTCAGAAAGGTTGTGTTAAATAGAGACAAGAGTGTTACATTATTGGTGGAGGTGCTGGGCGGGGAGAGTGCGGTTTCGATCCCACGTCGTTTCGCCATCGACGCACCCCTGGAGCCTCGTCGTAGCCGCCGCCTTGCTGGACTCCCGCCACTGATCGTTACAATGCCACCGCCGACTGAGCCTAGCCCAGTGCTTCTTCCCACATCAAAACAGGTGAGTTCCGGCCTCTATCAACCTTACCGAGAGCCTCGTCTTTTCGCTGGCGACAAGGGCGACACCACTCTTTTCTGGTTTGAAAACCATGAGAACACGCTGACGACCTGGGACAGCTTTGTCACCCAACTTATACAGTGTTTCGGAGATTCGTCAGCGCGCAAGAAGCAGGCCGAGCAGACACTAGCCCATCGTGCCCAACTACCTGGAGAGACCTGCACTACCTATACCGAAGCGGTCCTCAAATTGTGCAGAACCCTCGATTCTCGCATATCCGAGGATGACTAAGTTGGGCATCTTTGCCCCGCCGGGGTGGTGCAGTGGTGAGACGCTCGACTACTGTCCGGAGTTCCCGGATTCGAACCCAACCACGGCGGCTGCCTTTTGATGGAGGCGAAACGAAGTGGCGTCCGTGTGCTGTGCGATGTCAGCGCACGTTAAAGATCCCCAGGTGGTCGAAATTACTCTGTAGCCCTCCACTACGGCTCCTCGTTCTCTCTTTCCACTTTCACTCCCACGTTCATCCTTTTCCTTACGGCGCGGTTCAGGTGTCCACATAGCAAGTGTGAAAGATACTGCGCCTTGCCCTTCCTGTGAACCAATTAATATTATTATTATTATTGTTATTTGAAGGGCATCGCAGCTGATGTCTACAACTTCCTCATCGCCAAAGATGATATCTCGACTGTCTCCGCTGTCCTGCGTCACATTCACATATTCGAAGCACCAAAGAACTGTCTAGTAACTCCTAAATTTGGAAGGCTTACCAATGCGACAACGTCAACAGCGTTGACGAGCATGTTTTTCCGGAATTTACTTCAACTATCCGGCAGATCATTCGCGAAGAGTTACTGTGGCTCGATTCCCGCTGCTGGAACACGTCACCAGCGTCCTACCAGCCATCTTTTTCGTGTGAACCGGCCTACAATCTTCAATCGCCGCCAGAGTTTTCTTCTTTTCACTCAGCACACCCTGCCTCTTTCGAAGAATGCTCGCGGCCACATTTCGCAAGCCCTGTTTCTTCTAAACATCTTGATCAGCCTCACGACCTTCGGCCGCGAAGAACTAGGCGGGCACCCCGGTTCACAGATCAGCGCGATCCTGTCTGTTATCGACAGCATCGCATCGAATCCTTTCAGGACCAACCCCTTCTTCGGCCTACTCTTGTCTGTTACCGGTGCGGCACCCCGGGCCATATTGCACGACAATGCCGCCGTCGTCAAACATCGCGGTATGACCGGTCAATGTGTCGAGACCCGACCAGTGATCACCCAGCTGACTACCGTCGGTACTGGTCGTTTCCTCCGCACGGCCAGTTTCAGCGCGGTGACGTACATAACCACTTCCCGGCTTCCGACCGGAGTCTGACTCCACAGCCCGTTTTCGTGCCCGCTGCTTGCCATCCCCGCGGCGTCGCTCCCAGTCCCCTCCTCCAAGAATCTAGGCGCAGCGGCAGATGGAGATGAGGCCGCCGGTGAAAGCTCACTATTTGTAGAAATACCTCCTTCCGTGACTATCCCGGGCTTAGATAAAGTTTTATTTTTCATATTTTCATTTTACCGGTTTCATTGCTTTGTTGTCCTTGCTGTTACAGTGCACTGTTATGACGTAGGTGTATTCACGATCCTCAGATTACGTCGCGTGCTTGTGTTTCGTTTTTCCTATTCTAAGGAACAAAACTTCAGTTGGTAGTATGCGCTTAACCTCAACGTTTGTCCAGTTCCTTTGTCCTTTGTCCGTGGTGGAGACTTCAACGGTGCACACATCTCATGTGGTTACCCATAGGATTCTCCCAGGGGTGCACACGTCCAGGGCACCTTTCCAGATAGCCTTTTAAACCACCCGCATACATCTACCCGTTCACGAGGTGGGCCTTATTCCCCTGATTTGACCTAGTGGTTATGCCCTGGTAGCCCTCGTTGTGATGTTGAACCACATACTTGGGGTAGTGATCACAGTCCTATCTTTATCTCTCTCACTCCTTCGCCCATACGTAAAATACGCCGTAGCGTTCTAATAACATCACGGGACTCTGTACGCGCTGACAATCACTTATCTGAATTCACCCCATCATCAGCATTGTCTACTCTCTGTGCTGTTCTTGCGTCAAACACGATTACCACCACTGTAAATGAGGACGAGCCAAACCCGCTCATCCTCCTCCTGAATCTTTGGGCTCTGCGTCGCCAGGCGGATCATTATGCTGCTCGTTACCCCGATGACCCATCGGCTACCCCGCTTTGCACCGCGCTACCGCTCGTGTGAAGCGGTATGAAAAGCGTCTAGGAAGGCAACGTTGGGCTGCATGGTGTGAGCGCCCGTCCTCCAAGTAGGGTAATCGACAACTTTGGCGAGTGTTTCACGCCATGGAGCGCTTTTCTGAAGTTTCTGATTACGCAGAGAGCATTCGCCTTGCGATGATTGTGGATGACGACACATTTGAAAAACAGGCGGTCAGTCAGTTTTTTTCACACTATGATTCCACCTCGACTTCTCCACCTTGCTTACCAATTAACGAACCCCGATTAGGTTACTTCTGACCTAACTATAGCAAAGCTGCTGGCCTCCATTAAACTCCTCAAATCTAACTCTGCTCTCGGGCATGACGGCATACCTAACTCCTTATTCTGTAACTTGGAAGGAACTGCTTCGCAGGCCCTGCTTGCATTCGATGACATGTGGCATTCTGGTGTAATGCCGGACGAGTGAAAGCATTTTATTGTTGTTCCAATACCGAAGTCAAGTCATCCTCCAGTATCTCTTTCGGCCCTTCGTCCAATTTCCCTGACGTCAACAATCTGCAAGCATTACGAAAATATTCTCGCTACTCGCTTATCATGGTTGTTGGAATCCCATGATTGTTATCCAAAATCCCAAATCGGCTTCCACCCGCAAATAGGAATGAAGGACGGCCTTGATACTTTCACTGCTCACGCGCTTCACCACTCTTCGCACAGTCATCTTGTTAGAACCGTGATCGCTACAGATATAACACAGGGATATGATAACATCTTTCACTCAGCCATTCTTGCCTCCCTACAAACTCTTGGTCTCCCTCACAGGTTTCTCTTCATTCACGTCTTTCTGACAAATAGAACATTCAGTGTGCGTGTCCATGGAAAGCCCTTTGGTCACTTCCCCTCAAACAGAAGAGTGCCCCAGGGCTCCGTTCTCACCCCTACATTATTTAATGTGACCTTTATTCCACTTGTTCAAGCACTAGAGACCATCCCTTCTATAGGCATACTTGCGTATGCCGATGATGTAACCTTATGGTGCTGTCACTCAGATACGTGTGTCAATCACGTGGCCCTCCAGCATGCGCTTTATGTATTGACATTCCGTTCCCTCCTTTAGGCCTAACTCTTTCGCATACAAAATCCTGTTTCATTCGCATGGGAAATAAAGCTGGCTTACGAAAAGCTCTCAGTATAAATTTTATGATAGATAATACTCCGATTCCTCAAGTACAAACCGTTCGCATTCTTGGTCTTCTTCTACATTCCTCTGGGACTGGCACCCCGTGGCTGACAGCCATCCATAAGTCCACTCACGCTACTCTAGGTCTGATTCGTCGCATAGCTATGCGCTTTGGCGGCGCGCGTGCTCACACGGCCCGCCAGCTTGCTCGCTCTGTACTCCAGCCGCGTATAATCTACCAGGCACAGTTCCAACGTCTCACCCGCAGACAGTGGGACTCCCTCGAGGCCATCAATCGTGAGGCTATGCGTGCATTAACATGCCTCCCTCGTCTAACACCCATACCAGTACTCCAGGGGTACGTCTAGCTAAATACGCTAAGTGTCTCAATGATCAGCGGATGGAAAACAGAGTTCGCAAACAATCTTTACAGCTCCATTGTTTAAAGACACTACCAACATGGTGGAGGAGGAGGAGGAGGAAACAACTTTATTTAACGCATTACATTAAGCGTTAAGAATGTCCTGGGCCAGGGTCACCAAGGCCAACTGATCTTGCAGCTGGTCAGAGGCTAACCAAGCCCGCCACGTTGGGGGAGGAGGGTGTGGAAAGTGAGGAGATTGGAGGGCGACAGGGCATGAAAAGATGCAATGCTCCAAGTTTGTATAGTGTTCTGGGCAATTTGGGCATGCAGGGGAATACATGATTCTGTATAGAAAAGATCGGGCCGGAGTAAGCAGTGTATTTAGTTGTATGCGTCTAAGAATGCGGATTTGCGTGGTAGTGAGAGATTTATCAGGAAGAGGAACTGTACGGAGAGTTTCTCTAATGCTGTCGCAGTGAACGTTGATTTCTTTTTTGTAGTGAAGAGTAGTGTCCCACGTTGGTGGATAAGGCCAGGGAATCCCAGGCGCCCGGTGTTGAAGTTCGCGGGAGAGGCGATGCACTACCTCATTGCCTGGGATTCCAGCGTGACCAGGAATCCACCTCTGTGTTACAGTGGGGTGACGTAGTTTGGTAAGAGCTCTGTGTAGATCATCGTGTAGTTCTTCAGGAATGCGACCCGTGTGAATGGCGCGTATAGCTTGTATTGAGTCAGTGTATATGGTATATCCTGAAGGGTTAGGGGGTGCTTGTGCTAGGTCTTGAATACTGGTAACTATTGGTAGGGTCTCGAGAGTCGCTGTAGGAGGAGGATCTATGTAAGGACCAAGGGCATGCGTCACTACATCGCTACAGCTCTGAATTGAGTAAGCAGCCGCTCCGACGTTAGTTCGAGATGCATCTGTGTAGATGATCGTGGAATCTGTTGGGTGAACATGGTTGGAACGCGAGCGTAACGTCTGCCTGTGTTAGTGTCGGGTGCAACTTTTTTTTGAATGGTGATTATTCTGAGGTTATCCGGGAGCGAAGAAGGAAGGGTAATTATAGGGAGGTCTATAGGTTTGAGTGCAACCTGCTGTAGTATCCAATGTCCTCGTTTGGGGCTAGAAAGACGTGCCCTTTGCCGGTCGCGATGTTGTTGTATGAGGTCTCCCAGGGGCAAGAACAGCCCCGTAGAGTATAGGCGCTCCGTGGACTTATGTTCAGGGACGTGAAGGGCGGCCTTGTACAATATGTGAAGCGCGACCTCAATCTGATGTCTTTGGCCACAAGTGAGTGCAAGGTAAGGAATCGTATACAAAATTTTGCTAAGTGCTAATGCGTGGACAAGTTGCCTGACTTGACCCTCGCGTAGTCCGGCGTGCTTATTGACTATGCGGCGAACTAGATGCGTAAGCTGATTGCAAACTTTAACGGTTGTAGATACATTGGCCTGATTGGTTGACTCATGGATATGAAGTCCGAGGATCCGGCCGGATGATACACTAGGAATGGGGTGACCTGCCATTTTGAGTTTGATCAGCTGGTTACGTTGGCGTTCATAGCGAGTTTTTGCAATCAGCAGCAATTCGGATTTTTCAGGTGCGGGAGATAGCCCTACTTTATCAAGGTAACTAACGACTGCATCGATACCTTGCTGTAGGGTCTCCTCTACTGCTCCAGGAGACCCAGATGTGCACCAAAGAGTAAGGTCGTCTGCATAGAATGTTTGTTTTAGGTTTGGGATAGACGCTAAAATACGAGATAGAGGAGCCATTCCAAGGTTAAAAAGGGTGGGTGACAGAATAGCACCCTGAGGAGTACCACGTGTGAGGGGGAAAGGATCAGATATCGAATCGGGGAGACGGAACTTGGCCGTATGGTCGCGAAGAAATGCTGTGAGGTAGCCATACATCTTTGGACCACAGCCAGTAAAGGCAAGGATGTTTAATAGAGGATCGTGGGCAAGGTTATCAAAGGCTTTTCGCACATCAAGGGCCCCTATGGCTTGGATCTGGGAAGTGGGCGGAGGGTCAAATTCGTGCATGAGGAGAAAAAATAGGTCCTTAGTAGACACACCTTTTCGGAAGCTAATTTGTTGAGGGGGCAAGAAATCTATGGATTCAAGATGAGTCTCGAGCCGATTGAGCACCATCCGCTCCATGGTTTTTCCCAGGCATGATGTTAAAGAAACTGGGCGGAGGTTTTGAAGCGCGGTTTTTTGCCTGGCTTTGGAAGTAGGGTTATAAGTGATTGTTTCCAAGATGCTGGGAGTGTGCTTTCTTCCCAATGTAAGTTTATAATGCTCAGAAAATGTTCTTTGTCCTTGTCAGAGAGATTTCGAATGAGTGAGTATCTAATCTTGTCTTCACCTGGGACTGACTTCCGCTTTAGCTGTTCTAGCGCCCAGTCGAGATCCCAGATGGTAAACGGCTGATCGAGTTCTACATTGGAAGCACCAGTGTACAGAGTATAAAGGCTGGGTAGGGAAGGAGGAATGTAGAGATCGCGGAGTTGGGCTGTTAAGGCATCCGCACCTAATTGAGAATAATGCTTCTCGAGAGTGGGAACAGGCGCCGGTTGACGCCCGAGTAGTTCTCTGAGTAAATGCCAGGTTCTTTTCTGATTTAGTGTGCCGTTAAAGGTGTTACAAATTTTGTTCCATTGATTGGTGTCAAGTGTAACGCAGTGTCGCGTAAATCCTGCGTGTAACCTGTCGCGTCAATTCGGTGACTCGGTCGGAGAAGCGAGCATTGTTGGGCTGAATGCGAAGAGTGCGCAAGAGTCATTTCCGCCTCTTCCAGATGCGTACAAGGTAAGGGTCCGGATTATCTGACGGGGCTGAAGTGGAACTCTCCTGCATAGCTTCTTTCTGAGCATGTTTGAGTGCTTTTGTCCAGCTCTGAAGACTGCCAGTAGTATGAGAGGTGTCGTGTATAGTGCAAAAGGTATTCCAGTTTGTGTGGGAAATTTTACGTTTACGCGGACGGGTACGGCTAGGGACAGTGATGTTAATAATGTAATGGTCGCTGAGTAATTTTTCATCTGTAACTTGCCAGGTGACCTCTCGCAGTCCACGGCCCACTGTGAGGTCTGGCATGGTGGATTGTTTGTTCCTGTAACCTTCAGGGTAATGGAGTTTGGGGTGTTATAAACAGTTAATTGAGCTCCCTTTAATGCGTCGTTGAGTATACGGCCAGGTGGGAAGGTGTGTGGGTAACCCCAGATAACGTGCGGGGCATTAAAATCCCCACCTATCAAGAAGTCGGAGTCTCGACACAATCTTGAAGTAAAGTGCATTAGCGGTTTGAAAAGCGTGTACTCTGTAGGAGGGTTATAAAAATTTAGAATTTATAAAGGACGAGATAAGTGATCAGAATACAGTGTAAATGCAATAAGGTGACGTTCAAGACAACTGTTTATTGTAAAGTTACTACTTCTTAACTTTGACGATTGGGTGCCTGCAACCTATGAACTTTTTCCATTGGACCCTTTACTAGCCGCTGGCTATGGGTTCAAGCAGTGTCTGCCTATTTTCCTGTAGCGCACCAAAAAACAATAATAAAAAAAAAAAAACTGGGGACTTCAATGGCCTCAAATCGGATGTCCGGACGAATATAAGTGCTCACTAATGGGGCACAGTCGCTGTCATGCGCTGCATGCAGGGCACGGTAGCCCGGAATACCTTTAAGAGCACGCGATTCTTGAATGAGAATGACGTGGGGCTGCGAGGGTAAAGTCAGGAGCCATTGGATAAAGAGTGTTCGATTGGTACGCAGGTTTCTGCTATTCCACTGTACAATGTGTATGTGATTGTTCTCTACCATTCTTAAGCTACGTTAGCGCGCTTCTCGGGAGGGACAGAAGAGTATGCAGCAGTTGCTTTAGGGGATGTAGATGGACGGGGCCGTTTAAGAGAATGATTTAGGAAATCCATGCGTTCGTCATCCTGCAGGAGCGCCTAGGAAAGACGGCGGAACATCGAGCTCCAGAATTTACCGTCTTTTTGCAAGACCATCAACCCTGGGACCTCCATCGCCCAACTCACGTCATTCGGCAAGTACCTGGGATCATTCTGACTCCTCATGTGCTGAATTTGATAGCTTTTTGGCTAAGAACCGACCATATAAAGGTTCCGATGATGCCCGAGGCTCGCTAAGCCTTGCCACGGATCTCGATGGTGTTACCATGGCAACGGCACCGCCGCCGCCACGTGCCATCGATGAATTTCTTGGAGAAACACGTGCCCACGCTGCCGAAGCTCGCGCCAATGCCTCAGACGCCATAGAAGAACGCATTCATACCTCTGAAGATTTCGATGCATCTGACTGGATTACCCCAAAGAGGAAAGGCAAACAAAAGATTCCGTCGACGACGTTTCTCAACACTGAAAACTGTCGTAATCAGGGCACCAAGTACACTCACTATCTCCCAGGTTAAACCCTAGGAAATTCTTCAAGAAATTTCAGCACCAGCAGACTTGGCGCCACTTGAGCGACAGGCTCTGACTCTACAAATCAAATACCACCAGAATGTCATCCTTCTGAAGACCACCAACGAACTGACCGCCCGAAAGGTGTAGGGCTCGTGGCGCGCCGCGCATTCGAAGGCCGCGCCACTTCCCAATGCTCCCTGCGCGGTGCCCGTTTCCCTCCTCCCGCTTGCTCGGGGATAACCGGTCCCGCGCGAGGGGGCTATAAAAGAAGGCACGCGCCACCGTCTCGCTCTTCTTGGTCCCTGGCTCGTCGCTTCTGCTTCGCTCCTGGCTCTCTCCACGGAAACGACCCGCAGCCACCCGGACGACGACCCCGGACAGCCTCGACGACGCCCGCGCTTACGTGAGATAAAAGATGTTTGTTATACGGCCCACTGTGTGTTTGTCGTGCGCAACTCTCGGGCAGAGGAATCGCCCACAACTAAAAAACACACACATAAACCAAAACAAAATTAAAACACTGTACAAACACTACTATACTACACTCCGCGTCACCTGCACACACGACGGGCCGGTCCTTTGTATGTTAGGTGCGACGCCATTTTGAGTTTAGGGCTATCG
Source organism: Amblyomma maculatum (assembly GCA_023969395.1). Lineage (NCBI taxonomy): Eukaryota > Metazoa > Arthropoda > Arachnida > Ixodida > Ixodidae > Amblyomma > Amblyomma maculatum. Next base: position 28,801 of record JAJIZL010027434.1, on the reverse strand, counting down.
TGTGTGCAGATGACGCGGAGTGTAGTATAGTAGTGTTTGTTCAGTGTTTTAATTTTGTTTGGGGTTATGTGTGTGTTTTTAAGTTGTGGGCGATTCCTCTGCCCGAGGGGTGCGCACGACAAACACACAGTGGGCCGTATAACAAACATCTTTTATCTCACGTAAGCGCGGGCGTCGTCGAGGCTGTCCGGGGTCGTCGTCCGGTTGGCTGCGGGTCGTTTCCGTGGAGAGAGCCAGGAGCGAAGCAGGAGCGACGAGCCAGGGACCAAGAAGAGCGAGACGGCGGCGCGTGCCTTCTGTTATAGCCCCCTCGCGCGGGAAAGGTTATCCCCGAGCGAGCGGGGAGAAGGAAACGGGCACCGCGCAGGGAGCATTGGGAAGTGGCGCGGCCTTCAAATGCGCGGCGCGCCATGAGCCCTACAAAGGTAGCAGCACTTTCCTCGTTATCCATCCGAGCCAAAACTCATAACATCCAATCTTACATGACGGCCCCGGTGGCATCGTGCCGGGGCGTAGTTCATGGAATCGAGAAAGGTCTTTCAGAAGCCGAACTTTTAGAAAGCCTTGAATCGTGCCATGCGACGATCCTGTCCGCTCGTATGATGGGATAGACCGAGTCTGTATTAATAACTTTTGAAGGCACCCATGTGCCTCGACAAATTCTGTTCTGCCGCGTCTTGTACAGATGCAAGCCTGAAAGACCAAATGCTTTGAAGGGCAGCAGGTGCCGTGAATATGGTCATCGGCTGCTGAACTGCCCTAACCCTCCGACATATCAACGCTGCCCCACCTGCTCAGCCCAGTTCAGCCAACAAGATGAACCACATCGTTGCTCCGCCTATTGCTTCCAATGCGGTGGAACCCACCCAACTTTTGACCTCACCTGCCCTGTACAGAAACAAGACCAAAAGAGCCACAAGGCTGCCTATGACCGAAGGAAGAGTCTCAGGGAACAGCTGGAACCTTCTGTTCAAGGACAGAAAAAGCCATCTAATTCCCAGCGTCCCACTACAAAGCGACTATTGACTACGCGACAAACAATGTCTGGTCACCCTGGCAAGAAGAATAAGCCAACCCATCATCCTCCGGCTCGCGAGGACTTCCCCCCTCTGTCACAGGCAAATCAAGAGACGGCACCACCCCCTCGGACCAATGTCTGGCACCAAGAAGTTCAAGAACTGCCAGCTTCCCCACGTCCGCTTCTCAAGCCAGCTAGGCTCCCACCACCGGGTAAGCCGAGCCCGCCACTTCTCATTTCCCCTCCCAAACCTTTCTCTTACATCTTCCGATTCCACACCAGTTATCACATCTGAGAATTATATGCGCCACATAAAATATCGAAATGACCCTATTATCTGGAACCTTGCAGAAGAAATTTCCGCCATTCGCCAAGCGTTCGAACTCATGCATACCACCATGGTCGTACTGTCAGTTCACGTCAGTATCATCCGCACATCTGCCTGAAGGGTGCATATAATATACCGATACATCACATACTGCATAGCGAGGAGTTACTTCTGTGTATAGTCCCTCTCATCTGCATCTGAACACTCACGTAACGTATACCGTGGGTACGTGCACCCCTCTGGCACTGGAACTTCAAGCCATTTACACTGCCATTTATTCCCTTCCGCCAGCTCCTACATTCAATGAAGTTAATTTCTACATAGACTCTCTCACTGCCCTTAAACAGCTTAAGGCCGTTAGACGCACATTCCAAATAACACAGTCCATTCATTTGCTCTGTTCAAAGTACCCATGTCCTGTGCGCATACAGTGAATTCACGGCCATGCTCGCAATCCACATAATATTCAAGCGGATACCATGATGCAGATAAACACATCAGGATACCCACCACCTTCCCCTATTCCCCTAGATCCGTTCCTGTCTCACGTTTCCGATTCTCAAGTTCCGCGCAAGCGAACACGCGCTCTCATTCATCCGTGTTCGCACCCACTCCCCCACAATCTTACTTGGTAAGATCAGGAATCAGTGCCCGGGATTCGGGCAAGGGCGGCTCTGACCCCATCTGTACGACATTGTTGGCGTGAGAGAGATCTGCCAGTGACTGACAGGTGCCCTTACTCTGACACTGCACCTGAGATCTGTGATGTGCGTCACTTGTTGTGGAGGTGTCGAGCAAGATACCAATTGGACAACGGCGACTCATGAAGATGGGCCTGCGGTGTAACCGCGATTGTGATTACGAGAAGTGGACAATGGACTATAGCTACACAGCCAACCTCTTCGAATACCTAAGCGCAACTGGACTTCACTCCTTCTTTTAACTTTCTATTTCCCGCATCTTATTCCCACTTTATCAACATATGCCTTGTGGCAAACTTTTCACACACAAAAAAAACTCCCTCTGTAGCTTAAGCAAAGTAGAGCGCTACGATCAGTCGCTATCACCCGACTGACTGCTGATGTCGTGTATTGCACGCGCAGGGCGCGTTGTTCAAACCGTCACATTTCTATGAATGACACGGTATTAAGATACATAGACCGCTAGCAGGGCCACGTCGGGGTCGATTGTGTATTTCAGTCCCGTTAATAGTCAGTCTGGCAGCCCCAATATCAATTTCTCAGGCAACGTGTACGCACAAAAACGTAATCATTGCATTTTTTAAATGATTTCTGCAAGATTTGGTATGCGGACTGCTTGCACGCTTTTTTTCAGAAACCAAAGTGTAATAAATTAAGAAAGCATGTGAATACCGGCTGTACAGCCAATCAGCGGAACGCAGAGCCGAGTGAGTGAGTGCAAACTTTATTGGATATTTCAAGGGTTTCGCGGTTGTGAAGTCTCCGTCGTATTATCTGGCGCTGGCGACTTGAGGCTTCTCGTCAGCAAGGCTGGGCCCCTATTCCAAGGCTCCACTGAGTCGTGCTGCATCAGTCGCGTGCTGCACTAAGGCCCTTTGGGTCGCGAGCTCGCCGCTGGTGAGCCGACTCTCCCATTGCTCCGCACTCGGGTCTTCGTGTTGGTGGAATGCTTTGTTGCATTCGCATTCCCACGTGATATGATAAAGTGTAGGTGGGGCATCGCACCAAGTGCAGGTGGCTCTGTATTGTATCAGGAACATTTTATTAAGTATGTGTAGCTAGGAAAGGAGTTGGTCTGTAATCTGCGCCAGCCGGTCGCTTCCTCCTTTGTTAGGGCTTTGTGTGGTGGTGGATATCTAATTCTAGCTCCCCTATGCAAGTGCAAGATATCTGCGTATCCTCCATCGCAAGCCTATAGGCGGAGCTCCGGAGCATTTGACTGCCTTGCTCGGAATGCGTTACCTCGATCTAGGCTGTCTGCCCTTTCGTTTTCCCTATGCCTGTGTGGCCCGGGATCCAGATTAGGCTATGCCTGGGTTTCTCCTCGGCGGAGGTTACCCCGCTGAGTATTTTAAGCGCTGTTCTGCTGATCCTGCCCCTCGTGTAGTTCCTGCACGTCTCCTTCGAGCCCGTCAGTATGTTGAGAGATTGGCCCGTTCTGTAGCCTTCTGTTGCCGCCAGCGCAACGGCAATTTCTTCGGCCTCCGCTGTGCCGGCGACCTTTGCCGTGGCACACGTGATCATGTTTCCTTCCTTGTTTACCACTACCGTCGTGGCTACGCGTACTATCTCGCGCCGATATACGGCAGCGTCCGTGTATACGGTGTTGTCTAACTGGGCTAGCGTTCTCTCAACGTACTCGGCCCTCGCTTTTCGTCTGTTTTCGTGAAGATTGGGGTCCATGTTTTTCGGCAATGGTCCCACGTTAATGGTCTTCCTAAGGTGGTCCGGTACGTCCACGTATCTGTCTACCAGTCCGCTCGTGTCCCGACCCAACCTTCCTAGGAGCGCTCGTCCCGTGGGGGTGCCTCTGAGTCTCGTGATTTGCGTTCCCAGCAGAGCTTCGGCGAGCTCGCTGAAGGTGTTGCTGATGCCTAGCTGGAGCAACTTTTCGTTCGACGTGTGCTTGGGTAGGTGCAGAGCAGTCCTGTACGCCTTCCTGAGAATGATGTCGGCTTGCTCTCTTTCCGCCTTGGTCGTCGCGTGGTACGGCAGGGAGTACGTGACTCGGCTGACAATTAGGCTGTTAACTAGCTTGAGAGTGTCTTCTCTCATTCCATATCTCTTTTGGGAGACTCTGTTGATCATACGGCCCACCTGCTCTGCCGCCTTACTCAGCAGGCTGATGGTGCGGCTGCATTTCCGGCTTCCTTGCAACCACATGCCCAGGATCTTTATCATGTTCTTTTCCGGGATGTTCTGTCCCTCGAGAACGACCTCCAGTGTCGCTTGGGTGGGATGCTTGCGACCCTGAGGAGTTCCGACTTCTCCGTCGAGCATCTTAGGCCCCTCTCTCTGGTGTAAGTTTCTACGCAAGTTGCCGCTTCCTGTAGTTTTTCTTGCTTCTCCCCGAGTGATCCTTGGGTGACCCATATCGTGATGTCATCGGCGTACATCGCGTGTTGGATGCCCTGGATCTCCTTGAGCCGTCTTGCAAGTCCAATCATTGCCACGTTGAAGAAGGCGGGCGATATGACGGATCCTTGGGGTGTGCCTTTGCACGGCGTGGGGAAGACGTCGCTTCTCAGCTCGCCCAGCCCCGCGGTCGCCGTTCTGTCGCTCAGGAAAGCTCTGACGTAATCGTGTGTTCTCCTCCCGCAGTTGGTGTTGTTGATGCCTTCCATGATGGCCGCGTGCGCAGAGCCGAAGTTCAGCGGCTGCAGCTAGGCTGAGAATGCCTTTAAATGTCATTTGGCTCAAACGCCATTGTCAGACATGCTGTGAAATGGCTTTTAGATGTGTGTTAAAATACAGAAATGTGGGACTTCCTTTTTATTTGAGTAATCTTTGCATAATATTTTTGTCGCGACCAATCATGCCAAGTTTTACGTGGCGCTTACAGTATTGAGAGATAGGGGATAACTTGATTCATCGTAGGCGGTATTATAAACCGGAATGATCGATATAAAAACAACGCAGGGCAGAGTGTTCCACTGTCACTAGTTTTTCGAGATGGTGTCACCAATATTAGGACAAGATAAGCTGGTCGAATGTAGCCCGTTCTTAGAAACGATCCCGCTGATATTGGGAGAACACTAGACAAGTTCGTTCAATGTTACGACTTTTAAAAACGGTTATTTAGACATTGCCCGCCGGGGTGGTGCCATGGTAAGACGCCCGACTACTGTGCCGGAGTATGGAGGCGAAACGAAGAGGCGTCCGTGTGCTGTGCGTACTCCCTTGAGATGGGGCTGGGACAGGTAGGTCACCGACGATTGCGCCGGGGGCTAGCCTGTCCGATGTTTTATCTGTTGTAGGCCCCACCACCGCTTCAGTGGTGGACGACGGCTGTTACGGCGTACGTCTTTCTCTCCCTCTTCCGTTTTTTTCTTCTCTGTTTTCTCTTCTGTCTGCATGAGGCAGGTGGTCGAAATTACTCCGCAGCCCTCCACTACTGCTCCCCTTTCTCTCTTTCCCCTTTAACGCCCACCTTCCACTCTACCCTTACGGCGCGGTTCAGGTGTCCGCAGAAAAAAGTCTGACAGATACTGCGCCTTTCCCTCCCTGTTAATTAATTATTATTGTTTATTATTAAAACATCGAGAGGACGCCAGAGACACTAGTACTATGTTGCCCGTTTCTAAATGCGTCTAGTTCAATATCGGGATTTCACAGGAAAAATTGGTCCAGTGTTGGTGGTTTCTGAAAGCAGCTAGTCCAGCAGCAGAAGACCAAATGACAAGCTGGTTCAATATTGCAAGCCTTTTAAAATAGGCCGGTCCAATATCGGGTAGGTCCAAGAGGAACTGGTCCAATGGTGGGAGTATTTGAGAGCAGTGGTACGAAAAGCGGGGGGAAACGCGTGAAACTTGATCCATTATTGGTTGTGGTGTGTACTGGCAAAACCTACATCAGCAAAAACCTTTGGCAAGGATGTACCATTGTAAGACCATAATTTGCTGATGTATATCGAATATTGAACCATCGTTTTCTGCTGCCTGAGTATGCCAGCGTAAATAGAATAACCAGTGCACACACGAAGCAGCTTAGCCAATCAGAGTGGCGGCACAAAGTCGAACAAGATTATTGGCCTGTGGAGGTGAGCGTATGAATACTATCGCACAAATATTTAGTGCCCCATCAGACCCTCCACGTTTCCTGTCGTGCCGTGGCACGCATGTAGGAGTTTACTCAGCGCATACATTACATATCGTACTATTTGCATAGCCTCAAGTGCCTTCTAAGAGTTGAGTGGCGCAAAATATGGCAGGTTTTGAAACGTATTCTTTAAAATTTCTGTAGGAGCGCTCGATATAAGCGACAACATTCTTGCACCTTCTCTTTTAATAAAGCGCGTGCCACTAGGCACACATCTTCTTCGTGTTTTAGCGCAGGTGGAGTATTTGTTGAGGCCATACTACGCAATTCATGGGAGGACACGCTTAGAAAGCTGGCGAAACTTACCCAGGGGAGCTAGTCCTTAGAGCTGACTATAACGTGTTTAACAACTCTTTCTAAAGTGCACGTACGCCATTCCAAATTCGCCTATTAATTCTTTAGTGATAACGAACTTTGAATCTCCCTTATCTAAAAATAATCGCCAATGTCTTCATGATTCTATGGTGTCATTGATAATTCTGGAATTAATACTCTATAACCAGAAGATTCCGAAGATCTGTATTAGCACGTATCAATATTGCTCTATGGCAAGAAAAATTGATATGTGGCTTATACTGATTTGTGCAATCCTCTGGTGATAGGTGATCACTCCCCGGATGATCGCAAGTAACGGAAATGAATTCTACTTTTTTTACCCTAAATGTAGCCGAGGGAAGAAAAGAGTCAGTCATTCAGCATTTAGTAGCAAAACACACAATAAAGAGGTATAATATTCGCACATAACATCGCCACACGATGTTTAACTGGAATTTTAGACCTCGGTTCCAATCTGCTACATGAAAGCAGCTGCAATGGGGTAATCACTGCTGGAAATGTTTTATTGCACAACGCAAAGTTTTGGTGGCGGTCATCAACAAGGCTCTTCCTCATTCATTTTCAAAGCTGCGGCTGCTCGACGAACTCATGGAGAACCTTAACTTGATGCCGCGTTGCCTGTCGGCGGCTGCGCAGTAGTGTTACGGCAGACGGATCTCAGGAAAAAGCCAACCAGAATGATGCAAGCGAACACAAAATTGGTATTATTAATAATTATTTGCAAAAAAAATTATTTTTCAGGTATTAAGCATTGCTTCTTCTCTACTCGTTGACAGCAGCAGAAATAGAAATAGGCTGCGATTATTTAAGACAAAATATCGAAAGAAAAACAACATTACTGCGTGAAGAATGAAAGCAGAAATATTATACTGCTCAACAATTTCATCTAAGCTACCTTATCTGCAGTGCCGGCATGTTTTATGTGCGCTACCATCGTGTACATAGCAAAAAATATAAGTTTCTGAAGTAATTTTATTTTTAAAAGATTGGAGTAAAGAGACTGAATCTTGATAAATATGCATTCCAACATGCAAAATGGGCAAGAGTATCAATCAGTGTGTGCCAGATTTAAATCTGGTCACGTGCCTACTACCTTGGAGTAGGGATGAACGCTACGCGAAATTCACCTCTCTAGTACTCCAAGTAGAGTCGGGGTGGAGGAACCGGGCTTGGGGGATGGGGAACCTCCAAAGCGGTTTAATGAAGGGAACCTGTCTCACACGAGGAAAAGCCGGCAAACGCCTCGTGGTGGTGGAATGACCTTGGGGCCGAGGGCCGCACATTCGGCTAAGCGCGAGGGCTCGCCCTCTACGGAGGCCCATAAGGGAGCTCGACTGAGACTGTCTGGCAGTCAAAATCCTACGCTGCCCACATTCCCCTCCAAAATCCCATACCTTGTCCTCATTCCTACTTCCCCGTCACCTCTAACCTATCCCTTCAGTTACTTCGCATGCGAGATACGTGGATCCTCCCCGGGCCCGCTTCGTCGGCTGTGGGTCGCTTTATTAGCTCTCCCCCATTTATTTAATAACTTCTAATAAAACACCCCATCCAAAGGACATATTCATTTATATCTCTTATTGGATTATCTATCTCTACCCGCTAGACATGTGGTGCGGGAGGAATCTGTCTATGGACTCCAACATACTAAATGTTATGATGATCTAATGTCGGCATTATTATTAAACTTTGCATTATACTTAATGTTTGTATATCTTACAATGGGATAGCGGTCGCAGTCCAGCAACCCTTCTGGGAGAAGATGACGTCTGCTTTCTACTGAGGCTATTGGGAGAGAAATAAGACAGGAAAATCATTCGCAGGAGATAAAGAGAACGTCATGTTTAATCGTAAAACACTGGGGCACAGCAAACCGGACATACTCTGGAAGGAGCTGTATGATTAAAGCAATGGGCAACAATTCAGCAGTAAGCAGCACCTCCTAATCAATGGAAAATATTTTGTCGGTCATACTTTATCCGAAAGCGTGAATCCCTCTACGATTCTCGAACTGTAAAAGATGTAATTACACAAAACTTTCTTTCACAAGGGCCTAATTGACATGAGATCGTGTTACATGCTGCACTACACAGATATTAAACTGAAACGAATGGCTCACACTGTGACAGTAACGTTTGCGTAGGTACGTAAACAATAAATAAATTGTGCATCAAACATTGTGCCATCAAAGTCTCGAGAAGTCATCATTATAAGACATTCGTTATTTTATGGACTTATGTTTTCTCTTCCAGCTGCCACGAAAAGTGCTAGCATAATCTGTATCGCAAACTACCAGAAGTATCATTGTCAGGATGAACTAGGTACGATAGGCTTAAAAATGCAGTTTAAAGAAGTAAGGATCATAATTGGAGAGCTTACAGAGAACAGCGGCTGCGAAGCCAAGGATGAAGATGAGCGCAACAGCCTTCATTCTGTTGCTCTGTAGGTTGGGTGAGTTCAGTCTACTGCCTCACTGCAATGCAAGCATGAGGGTTACGGCTAAATCTGTTTTTATCCCGGCTATATACTGGCTCGGATTGCATTTGAGCCGAATGCCGATAAAGGTACGACACTTGCGCCATTTTTTTGCTGTTGTGCTACTTGGGAACCTAGGAATATTTCGGTATATGGACGACAGATTATTGAAAATCATGTTTTTGGAACCAGCAGGTGAAGCTGAGGTTTATTCGGTGATTAGAAGCCTAAATAACACGTCCAGTCTCGAAGCCTCCAATATTCGAAGTAAATTTGCAAAATACGTACTACACTTGATAGTTCCTTGTCTTAGTCATATACACATTGCTGCTCTATGCACAGGACATTTTGCGGTTGCCATGCAGATAGCTAAAGTCGTGGTTACGTGTAGAAAAGCGATAAAAACGATTTCGGAAATTAAAGACCAATATTTACACTTCCAGTTTTTACCAAGGGGTTAGAATTAGTAATGTACCGACATTACAACTTTTTATTGAAGCAATTCGTAATAGCCAACTGCCCGTATGATTCACGAATTGAAATTCAACAGAATATGTATTACTGGATCAAAAAGAATGCATATTAAATAACTTCGAAGCTTAGCTTCTGACATTGGGTATCTGTTGATTTTAGCAAATAATTTGAATTTCAGCAATATGATATACTTGGCCACGCCCTCTGGCTCATTGGTAGCGCTAGGTACCAATGAGATAGAGACAATATGTAGCGCTAGGTAGCGCTAGGTAGCGCTACATATTGGTAGCGTTAGCTATCAGTATGTGCTTGTAAATCAGTTCCCTCTGAAATGATTCCAATTAAAAATGAAGTGCCCCAGGGCAGCCTTTCGGGACCTCATTTATTCAACATATATATCAATAACATATTCAACATAAGTAATTTTGTTAAATACACTTTATATGCAGATGTCTTCAGCTTGTTCTCTCCGCCTGACAAAAACGAACTAACCAACGCCACAAATACCGCTTCGACATCATTATCGGACTGGGTGCCGCTAAACTCGTTAAAAATAAACAAGGGAAACACTAAGGTTTTATTATTTCATCGAAAGGGGCGACACATAATCAAAGCGTCAATCCTATATATTGCTAACGCTCCCATTGAGTATGTAGAAACCTTTACCTTCCTTGGTGTCGTACGTGTTAAAAGCCACTATGACCTGGGATGCCCATGTCAGTAACGTCTGCACAGATCTTTCTAAATATGTCAGGGTTAATGCGTGGAATACGTATATTCTTCCAGCCAAAATATAGCTGCACCTATGCTATGCGCTCTTGTATTCTGTCACATATAAGAGGACAAATACAGAGGCTTTTTGAGAAAGCAAGCAAGACGACGACACCGATCAGGATTATGTGGACCAAGCAACCGTTAAGAAGATGTAGAAGTAGTCGGCGACATGGCAAGCGCTGATCCGTGAACACAATACGATGAAGACGACGGTAAGGATGACGTGTATCGACGTGGAGGCTAGAACAAGGGGGGGGGGGGGGGGGGGGGGGGGGGGGGGGTAGAGAAGCGGGTGCTCCTGGAGGTTAGGGACGCCTTGGCCAGCTGTTGTACCATTGGTCTCATGTTCTAGGGCACTGCACCGTAGACTCCGTGCTGTTCTCGATCTGGTTCCGGGGACTGAGCGACCACTCAGCCTCCTGCTACGCCCAGGGGCTCTTCCGAAGCTCGCACCACAGTCAACCTGCATCGCCCAGGTGGTTGACCTCTTTGCGGCGGCGAACGCCAACGTTGCTTCAGCCCATGCTTCAACGGGAGGTCGTCCGTCGTGGCCAACAAGACCCGCTCACTGCAAGCCGAACGCCCCCTCGACGGCCACGCCATTGCTGAACTCACGAAACGCGTCGCCCGCTGCGAACTGTATGCTCGAAAGTGGAACGCTGTTTTTTAGTGTAAAGCATCACGTCTATATTTATTCGTCGTAGGTTGTGTTAGTTTTTTTTTGTTAATTTTGTTTGCGTGTTAGCGTCTGTAAGAGTGTATTAATGTGCATCCGTATGAGTACGGCTGATGTCTAGCTCATGCTTTCGGCCTGAGCGTTTTCCGGAGATCCGTGACAAAGAATCAAGTGGCGAGCTTACCAGGAGACATTTTCTTGTTTGTTTTCTATTTTTCTGAGATCTTTCAGATTTCTTGACAGTAGTATGAACTTGGCGAAGACATTGGAGGTGGCTCTCCAGCTAGGGCTAAGCAAAGAGCAGGCGATGAGTCTCTATGAGCAAAAAGTGAATAGGCTAAGAGATGAAAGAGCACATGCACGTGAAGCCGCGGAGCGAGAGGTTGAAGCAGCACGTGAAGCCGCGGAACTAGAAGCAGAAATTAGAGCGAAATAAGCGAAGGAATCGCAGGAACGCAAGGTAAGAAGAATAGCGCGTGAAGCAAAAGACTTGCGAAGCAAAAAGAATAGCGCGTGAAGCAAAGGAAGCAAAGGAACGTGAAATAAGAATTGAACGAGAGAAGGAGTTTTTGCTGTGGAAGCATCAGCAATTGCTCGAAGAAGGCGAGGGGAGCACCGATGATGATCGGGATTCCAAGGTAGGAATAAGAGCCCCTAGATCGACGAGGGATTGTCCAAGGAAGCTGATGGATTTTCCAAGGAAGCTGATGGCTCGAGAAGATTCTATAACACTATACTGATGACTCCTTTTGATGACAAGCGAGATGACTTGGGCTCATATCTGCAACGATTTGAGAGGATAGCTTTAGGACAAAGTTGGGAGCGCTGTAACTGGACAACAGCATTGAGTATGTGTTTAGTGGTGGAAGCGCTGAATGTGTTTGGTAGGATGCCTGCATCTGATTCCATGGATTACGATAAAGTCAAGAAGGCACTTCTCTAAAGTTTCAGGCTGACAGCAGATTGTTCTGCGAGAGATTCCGCACCGCGAAACCTGTGGATTCTGAAACCGCTAAGCAATTTTCTTGTTGCCTAGCCAACTATTTGAGATATCGAACAGATATCGAGATATCTTGAGATATCGAACAGAGAAAAGCGTTTTGAAGGCGTGCGTGACAAGCTGGTGAACGAGCAGTTTGTAGTATGCGACAGTCCGAGTCTGGCGGTATTCCTGAAAAATATAAATTAGTGTTCATTAGAGGAGGTTGCCGATAATGCGGACCAATTTCTCAGGTCTCAGGAATATGAGCTTCGAGAAAGTTTCAGAATTAAATTCAGCGAAACTAAGATCCCCTGGCGGGGCGTTTAAGGCGCCAATCAGATGTTTCCTCTGTAACAGTTTGGGACACCGTGCAGCTGAGTGTAGATCTAGCAGTGCCGCCCGGAGGACGCAGGTCGTGTGTCGAGGGTGCAACAGGAGAGGGCATACCGCGGAAGAATGCCAATATGAAACGCAGGACCAAACTGCATGTGTTGTTGATTCAAAGAAAGAACTTATCACACCAGCCAAAGTTCCACAGCTCAAAGAGGAGCAAACGCCACTGGACAATGCAGTGGAGAGTGGAGCGCCCAAGTCGAAAACAGCAATGCCAGTGGTGGTTGGACAAATAGAGGACCGTCATATATTGGTACTTAGATGCAGTCGAGTCAGTACAGTTTTGTTTCGGAGGAGCCAAGTGAGGAATGAAGACCTCGCAGGGGAAACGTCCGTCGTCACCCTGGTGGACAGCACGGTTAGGTACCTGCAAGCAGCGTCAATGACCCTGATTCTGAGTGGAAGATGATCGATGTTGGGAAGCCCCAAAACGAAGAAAGGCGCACGACTGACCAGCTAGGAGATGGTGCAGTCAGTTTCTCGCCGGTAGTAGAGACACGCGCAAGCGACAGCCAGAGCGACGCAGCGGCCGCTCTCTACTCCCGTTGCCGTTGTGATTTGTCTGAAAGAACACTGGGCGAAATGGCAATTAAGCAAAAGAGAAGATTCGAGTCTACAAGCCTGCTTCGAGAAAAAAGGGGAAATGCAGAAAAGAAAAAAAGACTGATGCATCCGACAGAGCATTGGGAGCAGTACTCTTGCTAGAAGAGAATCGTAAATTACATCCGGTATTCTTCGCTAGCAAACGGTCAACTGCTTGTGAACGCAACTACTCCATCATTGAAAGGAATGTTTGGCTGTGGTATGGGCAGTGAAGAAATTTCATATTTATCTTTACGAGAGTCACTTTCGAATTCAAACTGATCATCAGCCACTCGAATATCTAACCAAAGCCAAAATGAACAATAGCAAAGTCATGAGGTGGAGCCTAGCCTTGCAAGAGTACAAATTTCATTTGGAGTATATTAAAGGCAAAGACAACATTGGTACACATTTCACCAGTACAGCCGAATAGGCTTAATTAAATTTGAATTATGCTTTTTGTGTGCTTGTTTCTCGGTTTGTTGATAAGTGTTTATACAATGAAACGTGTTGTGCGCGTTAGTATATTTATTAAGGACTCTATACTAACAATGACAGTGGTGTGATAGTGTTGTGATAGTATTCTATGCAAGCAAGTTTGGTGCGTTGTGTCAGTGTGCCTCGGGAACGCTCAAGACCACTGAGGTGTTCTAAGTGCTGGGTCCAGACTGGCTAGAGAAGATATTAGGTTTGCTTGAAGTCGTAATAGCGGCGAAACTGTAAGTAGGTTTCACGGAAAAACTCTTGAGAGGGAGGGGCCCCTTGTCACATGTGAGGCCAAATATATTGGCTTTTTTAGAAAGCAAAGAAGGCGACGGCGGCGATAAGGATTACGTGGATCAACGATGGATTAAGAAGATGAAGAAGTAGTCAGCGACATGGCAAGCGCTGATTGGTGAACGGAAGACGACGAAGACGATGATAAGGATGACGTGTATTAAGGTGGAGGTTATAAAAAGGCGCGATATGGAGATGCAATGGGGGAGGGAGCCAGAGACGCGGTGGTTCCGTGAGGTGAGGGCCGTTTTGGCCAGGAGTGAACAACGCCGGCTGCTGTACCAGTGGCCTCATGTTCTACGGCACTGCACCGGACACCCCGCTGTTCTCGAACAGGTTCCGGAGATTGAGCGACTAGTAAGCCACCTGCTACGTCCAGGGGCACCTCCGAAGCTCGTACCACCGTCCACCTGAATCGCGCAGATGGTTCACCTCAATGCCGCCGCGAACTCCAACGTTGCTTCACCTCACGCTTCAACGGAAGGTGTCCGTTGCAGCCAACAAGATCAGCTCACTGCAAGCCGAACGCCACCTCGACGCCGACGCCATTGCCAGGACTCACGAAACGCGTCGCCCGCTTCGAACTGTAAGCTCGAAAGTGGAACGCTGTCTGTTAATGTGAAGAATCGTGTCTATCATTAGTCTTTGTAGGTTGTGTTAGTTTTTGTTAATTTTGTTTACGTGTTAGCGTCGGTGTGTGTGTATTAAATGTGCGTCCGTGTGGGTACCGCTGGCGTCTAGTTCATGCGGTCGGCCTGAGCGTTCTCCAGAAATCCGTGACATATTCCTGCGTATCGTATTGCTTCTGTGTTTGGTGAACAACAACAGCATGTAAATACAGAACGTCTCAATATTGCAAAAAAGAGTACATCATGTAATTACCAAAGTGCCGCATGACGCAGCGACAAGTTAGATCTGCCTGCAATACAAAATAATACCGATAAACAAAATGTGGGACAACAGGTTTACATCCTTTTATAAAAAAACAACAAGTACCGATAACAAGCTATTCTTTCGTAACATTGTGGTAATCACATGACACCAAACACCATATACGACACGAAAGAGCACTACCAACAATTTACGGGACTGGAAAAAAAATTACTCTCTTTCCACATACAAATACATACTCCCCAAATACTTGCACACACCATTTTATGGCCGGTTGAAGAACATGTTCTCTGCTGCTTTTCGTAATGCATTCTTTTATTAAAATGATAATTTGTACGTGTGAAAACTTGTATAGAATTGGACGTTATGTAACCACTTTTTTTTTCGTTTTTTCCTTCTCATTTCTAAATATCAGATGTACGCAGGTACTTTTGATTGTATGCGTGTGTTACCTTCTATATCGCACGTGTGTTATAACAAGTGTACATTAAAATCACCCATTCATTCGCTGCAAATCGCCTCTTTGTATAGGTGTATAGCGAAGCTTGTCAATAGGTCATGATGACTGCTTTTTTCTGGCCGCCCTCAGTTTATTTGTAAACGAAACTGGAAAAAATTGGTTGATTGATTGATTTATTTATTGATATGTTTGCTAGTTTGTTGGGCGAGAACATGAAATAAATGAAATGACCGCACTTTTTTCTCAAGAGGATCTGGCGGTCTCTTTTCGTGGCGCTTTAACGAGGGGGGCAACGTGGGAGAATAAATTCCTCTGTAATAGAAGCGTTGTTTTTCAGCTCTTGTCGATACACTGAAGATCTCCTAAGATACTTCGTTTAAAAGGCGCGCTTACTGCTAAATACAAAAAATACAGATGCGAGAATAGCTGCAGTCCTTAAACTATTTTGGTCTGCTTCAATCTGGAAATATTTTTCTAGTTGCGGTGCACGTGTATAGAAACCACCTGGGACTTCCTACCTTTCGCAACGAAATCGGGCTGCAAAAACAGCGCCAGAAATAACCACTTGCCAGCGATGAACTGCTCGTGTTATATGTTTAGGATTTGCAACCAGAGCTTGATGACAAAATAGCGGGACTGTTGGATGAGTTCATACGACAGTAACTGCTCGCTTTCTTTTTTAAAGGTTTGCAAATGGAACCTGGTGACAAAATAACGGAACTGTTGGATGAATTCATACAACAGTACTTTGAGACTAAACGAATGCAGGTACGTGTACAGGTGGACTTTCCGAAAAATGAACAAAATATATTGATAACCTAACACACAAGCTTAGCAAACGCGCTCTAGTGATCGGCTGAGAAATGATGTTGAGCGGGCTAAATTACGTCTTGTGGGGACACAAGAGGTGGATGTTCTATTCTCAAGCAAGCACAATAAGTTTCTCAACTACTCGGCGTTCCAAAATATTCCTAGCTGCGCAGATGAAACGTTCAAACCTTATTTTAACTAAAAAGCCTGGCTAGCTAAATAAGCAACACTTCCTCTCTTTATGGAATTTAATGTGATGAAACAATTATGATGCTCTTGCAAGAATTCAAATACCAGCAATGATTATTGCCCATCGTAAGCGTCTTATAACAGGTACCTTTATCTTTGTGGTACACAATACGGCTGTAAAAATGAAATACAAAATAATGTATTGATTTATTATTATATTACTAGAGCACCACATATGACTACAGCAGAGACAATCTTCATACAAACGGAACAGAGTATTGTCAACATTAAAGCAAAACAATGATAGGTAAACTTTATTGTGAGAAAAATTTATGATATTTGGATATAAAGCAGTTCATGAACAGTATGGGAAAAAATGCTGATCTGAATAGACTGGAACGAGCCCTGAATTTCCACTGTTTAGTGATTTTGCTTAATACATTAAAGACAGTAGCGGCGAAAAAGTATGTTTCTTTTGGAAATATTTCTCAGCATGCCAATCTTTATTGGAGGAAAATTGATAATTTTCAGAGGAAACATGACACTTTTTATATATAAATTTCTGCAGCTAGATCTCTTCAAATAATATCTAAATTTTTCTAAAATGAAGTTGATAGCTAGGCTGTAAAGCTTCAGTCAGGTGCTGAAAGGGATGGCTTGTTGTTTTATTTTTCTACGCAAAACGGCTGGTATAAAGTCGCACTTGTCTTGATTTCTATTAAGGAAAAAAAATTCCTGGGTTCTGTATGCTTCACTATAAGAAATGTTAGCCGATTGATTATTGTTGCGAAAAGATTTTTTTATTTCATGACTGGCGTGTACAAAAGTTGCGAGTACGTCATATCCACACGCAAATAAGAAAATACGTAAATCGTGTCTATGACAGGATTCGAACCATGACCATTAGGGCCCGCTGCCGAGCGCACTGATCACTACTCTTTTTTTTATTTATTGCCTGATTTTTGCAAGACAACACAAACACACACAAGACATTGATATAATAAGACTGCCAGGGGCTAGCTTCGTCGTTCTAAAATTCCTTTAGATCCATCAAAGGTTCTACCTTTGGCAACAACTCAGGATTATCGTCGACAAACTTCACAATCTCGATAAACCAATGGAGCGGAAAAAAATTCGTGCAGGACGCGCATCAGGATCACACTGATATCCTGCCATGCTGAACGCCATATACTGGGGAGGCCCATTATCATGATTGAATCATTGGGACCCCCTCCTCATTTTGCGTGAGTGAGTACCGTATTCCGTAAGGATTGATAGGTAAATCTTTCTTTATGGTTCTTAGAAGTTCGTTCCAAATATAAACCCCTTCCCAACAGCGAAGAAATACATGATCTATCGTTTCTGGCTGTCTACAAATTAAGCAATGTGGACCCTACGGAAGAAATAGCCCTTTTTCTTGCAAAAACAATTTGACTCGCAAAGTTCTAGAGTGCAACTTAAAAATAAAGTTTTAGCCGCTGCCGGCATCTACATTCTATTTACCCTCTTCAGTACATTCCCGCCAGGGCCTCCCCTGTATATGGCCCTTTGGTGGGCTCAGGAAGAACAACGTCGCACAAATATTTGTACAACTTTTTCTTATTCACAATTGATAAATATTCTTTTGAAAATCTTGCAGAAAGAAATCGCACACTTTGAACAACTCTCTCTACGCGGATTTGTTTCTTAATTTCCGATTGCTAAAACAGGGCATTCAAACAAGCCAACAAAGGTAAAAAGGCACGTTTCTGCTTCTCGACGCCGCTGCTAGCATTAAAACCTTTTCATTGTAGACAGATTATCCAGGACAGGCAAACATATAGCAGGTTCAGACCGCGATCTGTACACTTCTCGTATGCAGTCGACACTTGCAAATACAACTTTCATGGACAGGGCGTAAATAAAAAAACGTATGGCGCACCAGCATTCGCCTTTTCTAGATTCTATGCAAGCCTAAAGGCATGCAAGTAGAGTAGCTAATACCATCCTCGTTTTCTACCGGCATGAACCTGATTCCGTAGCTAGTAATTGGGAGGCATTAACAAGCAAGAAAATAAAAAAGAGAAATATATAACAAAATACTAGAAAGAAAACAGCATTAAAAGGAGATAAATATATAAATCAAATAAAGTAAATACAAACCTTATAAACGTTGAAACTCACTACGGAACTGTCATAGAACCCTCAACGCTTTTTCATTACTGCAGATAACGAGTCTTCAGTGCACATCTAAAAATTTTTAAACAGGTCACCTGTCATTCGCGCTATCCGCTGGGACAGAAGTAAACAAGGTATATGGTAGGTTGATTAATTAGGGAGAGAGAGAAACAAAGAGCAGTTAAATATCCTTTCATGTTTAATCTGTACTTGCGACTCACTTTGGTAGGACGGCTTGCCAGTCAAATTTCCTTCAAGGTTGTATTGTCAGTTAACATGGTGTGATGAAATGAAGCCTACGCGGATAACCGGCTAGACTGCTTAGGCTTAACATTGAATCCCGTGGCGAGTTTGGTTGCAGAACATTAAACGATATGTATGGCCGATGCTGCTATATGTAATCCGGTATGGTGGGTATTTCAAGCTGCCCGGTGCCGTTTTTTCCACGCCCTTTCCCTTGTGATTTATGGAAAATAAATTAAACGAAATGAAGCATTTACGTTTCCTTTGAGCAATTGCTCTGTCGGTTTTCCTGGTGTTTTTTTATTGTTTATAGTTCTGTACCTTAAGGACCATTGAGAGGCACGCTGTGTGGAGCACGTGTTTTTGCGCATAAATGCGCAGGAGATTTGTGTATTTATTAATATACAAAATGTTGACATTCTTTTGGCGACAACCACACGTATCGAGGTAATTCTACAAGTCTAGAACGTGCGACGGACACTTACGTCACCGACTTTCAGATGAGTACATTGGACTTTCGGTATTTCTAGCTACAGCCGCGGTTAAGAAATTAAGAGACTTGGCTTCGCTGTATGCGCGTAAAGCATTATCAGCCTTTGTAGGTGTTGCTAATTACGCTTTTTATTCATTAGCATACAATCGTTCGTACTATTTTACATGAAAGACAACATGGCAATCATCTAAGTCCACTAAATCAGAAGCCATGCAAGCACCCGTTGCGTAGCCTAGTCTGTAGTACGTTTAGCTGTCAAGACAAGGACGTGGATCGAATTCCCGCAAAACTATGTAAATTGTTTTTTAAGGAAAATCAGTTGCATTACAATTTAATTCATAAAAGACATACTACGACCATCGTGTTTGCATAATATGTCTTGTTTTATTAATCCCCATTCAATGCATGACGTCACCTTCTGTGTGAGAGTTGTATGGTATTTGAAATTCCCGTGGCATGCCATCTGGCTGGGACTCCGTGAACATTTCCGCGAATCAGGAATATTCGATTTTGGCGAACTATGCCGACGCAGACAACGGTAGCCTCACGGTAGGCCCAATAAGAAAAAAAAAGGAGTGCTTGGCTTTAATGTTGGCGACCTCTAATTTCTAAGTGTGATACAGGCGCTGATTACCAAAAATAATGATGTTAGTATTAGGTTTGTAATTATTCGCGTAATCAGTCCTTCTATTACAGAATACTGTTTGCCCTCTCTAGCACCTATATAAGCAAATGGTACCGATTGCGTCTATCACAGATTTCCTAAAAAGCCCATCAATTATTTGTCTTGAGATGGTTAAATTGGAGATAAAATGTAGGTGAGATGCTTTTCTTTGCGTCTATTACATATACGGTATCAACAAGTAGTTTAAATAGCGGTTGTTAGGAAGGCATATTCATTCTCTTAACATCGCCAATTTAACGCAGGAACGAAGAACTTCTTAAATTGAACTTTTTGTGTGCAGTGTCATTTTAGCATGACCGCCCGCAAGATTACTTGTAGGCTATTCCTTCAGCATTATTCGCCGCAAGCCCTGTGGTCTTGATTGCCTATCTTCGGATGTTCTGTGCCAAACCTTTGGTTTGTAGAAATACGATGAACACTAAGTTAACCAAGAAGACAATTTTCAAGAATCATGCCACATTTTGCTTTACAAAGCTCTCGCGACCCCTTTATAGAACAATAAATTAAAAAAAATGCCTTAAATGAATGTGGCGTGGTATTTTGGTATGGTCGGATGTTGCATTAATAATAGAAGCCTGTAGACCCTTTCTTATTAGGCTTTTTTAAATATGCACCACTTATCGTGTTTTTTGTTTCATTTTTGTTTCATTATTGATCATGGAACAAAAAGAATTTTAATGCAGTTCAGACCTTTTGAATATTAAATTCTTGAGTGTGGGCTCGCTTGCCGCTTGTCTTTCTACTTATCGAAAAGTTCAGTGTTGGTGACCTATAAGGAATTATGTGACAACACCATGCTTGCGAGTTACGAGGACCACCCAAGTCGCTCCCAAATGATTGAATTCAAGTTCAACTTGGCCAGTACTGATCAGAAATACGCCCCGGGAGTAAATAAATCCAGAAGCCAACAAGTATCGCTACAGAGTAAGTAAACTAACAGCTCGGGTACTACGTGACTATTTTGGCATATATAATTCTTGTTATTTACGTTCTGAATGGTTATGTTTGTATTGCCGCGTATCTGTGTACCTGTATATGATATGTAAGTTCAGTAACGTCAAGACGTACACATTGTGCAAGTTAATAATATGCAATAGGTTGTCTACCTACACGCCTAACAAATGGAAGTATAAAAAAATAACTAAGAAAGGAACACTAGGTGACACCACACGACAAGAATGAGACCGCACCAGTTAAAACTGCTGGCGAATGTTTCCACGCCCGTCCCTCTTCACGTTATATAGCATGCTTTGGTTTCCACGCAGTCACAAAATGTTATCTCTTTTCTCTTTATCTTTCTTGGTATTCATTTTCCTTTTTATCATTAATTCTGTACCTTGTTCTTTTGTTTCTTTCTTGGTTCCATGAATTCCTTTGATCAAATCGGTGTGTGCCCCAAATGTTAGTTGCGCGTAATTATCCTTAAAGCTTTTTAGTGCATTCGGGTTAGATCTTTTGAAAGCATTTAATTCCTGCTCGAATAGTTCTTAAATTATTTTGAAAGTTTTAAACCCTCCTTGCTCTGTTTTGCTACAGAAGCTCCACAGAAACTTTTCGTTGTTCAGTCGTCTTTTTCTTTTTTGCTTGGATGCGAAATTATAATCTGTCTCTTATGCAGAAAAAACCCACTGATATTGGGCAGAAAAAGTAGAACCGA
This sequence comes from Amblyomma maculatum, assembly GCA_023969395.1. Lineage (NCBI taxonomy): Eukaryota > Metazoa > Arthropoda > Arachnida > Ixodida > Ixodidae > Amblyomma > Amblyomma maculatum. The sequence continues at coordinate 7,602 of JAJIZL010027434.1, read as the reverse complement.
AACATCCCATGGCGGCGCAGCCACATTAACTCTTATACGAATTACAAATATACTACAACACTTCCCTAACAGAATTCTAGGGGCACTTCCCTACTGAAAAAACTGTAAGGGGCAATAACCTCACATTTTCTCACACATTCTCACTCAATTCACATAAGAAATCACGTACTAGTCGCATATAATTGCATAAGTTCTCATAGTTTCTTGTACATTATCATAAATTATGTACGATATTTTATGATAATGATGTGCACCGTATGAGACTCTATGCGATTAAATGAGATTTTATGAGGTTATTGCCCCTTAGAACTTTTGGTTTTTCAGTAGGGTTTGGATCACTAAACTGCGATGAGGCGAGAACCGATATAGCGCGGTAGTCCGAATTCCTCCACTACTGCACCCCTTTCTCGATATTTTCTATCCCACCTACGCGATTACTGGATAGCGTTAGCTACCAGCCAGCATATAAAGCTCCGCTTTAATCGATCCGTATGAATGTGCCTGCGTGGCCTAGGGATAACGTGAATGCAAGTGACTCGGTATGCTGATCCTGATATCACCCTCCCATATGAAATGAGACACCTAGTTATTGCCAAACGTAATGTCAGGAAGCCTTACGTCCAGTTAGAGCTCGGCCATGTCAGCTGCTAGCTTAGAGCCTTCCAACCTTTGGATGAAACGGATGGTCGGTCTCCGCGAGTACGAGCGCCTAAAAGCTTTCGCCTTAAAGTATGACGCTGTGCGCGGAATGAAAGAAACAATACGTGACACGCAATGTGAGTCAAACTCAGAAGAAAATTGGTGATAATTACCATTGTGGTGTAATATTTTTTGTTCGAAGATAATTTTCAACATTACTAGGTATCATGTCAAATCAGGAGTTTCGGCTACGGGGCACATGCGCTACCCACTAGATCAGGTAATGCACGCCTGTATTGACACGTAGCAATCGCGGTTTACGCGCATGCCATTCGTCAAAAACCCTCGACACATACCTAAAGATGCCCCAACGATTTGCCATTCACAGCACGTATTCAGCCTCGAGCTCCTTTTATTTACTTCTGGGGAGCTATTCGTAAGTTCAGTTGACTACAGTCCTTTTTAGTCGTTATTAGTTATTTTCAATTTCAATAACTATTTCTTCGTGGCAGGCGCTTGCTGGCCTCTCCCGTTTTTGCCTACAAGTGGAAAAGAGAGTAACATACCTCTCCCTACTTTTTGCCTTATGACCGTGGCAGTTGCCAGCGGAAAGTCAGAATGAGAATTACGCCCCAACTGCTTTTTCTCCCGATTAGGATTCTGATGCTTACGCATAAAGACGGCGCAGAGCTTGTCACCGGACTGTACTGGTAGGCTCCTAAATGGACCTCGTCGAGAAACTTTATTTAAAAAATTTAAATGCAGCACGGTAAATGCAAACCCGCTCAAGATTTGGTATCTGCCCAATATTACTGCGCCGGCATCAATAACTATATTAATTATAACTATATTAACTATATTATTGCCCTCAGTCACCAGCGGCTGCGGAACAACTGACCACGGCGGCGGTCAGACCTGTGACCCAGCAGAGGGTGCTAAGAAAGTCTGGCTCCGCTGGACAGGCCGCCATTGGAAACTGACCCTGGCAACGTTTAATGCTAGAACCCTAGCTAGTGAAGCTAGTTTAGCAGTGCTGTTAGAGGAACTAGAGGGCATGAAATGGGATGTCGTAGGGCTTAGTGAGGTTAGGAGGCCGAATGAGGCATACACTGTACTGAAGGATGGGTATGTACTGTGTTATCGAGGTTTACCAGAGAGGCGACAACTAGGAGTAGGTTTCCTTGTCAATAAGTATATAGCGGGTAATATAGATGAATTCTATAGTATTAATGAGAGGGTTGCTGGCATCGTAACTAGGCTTAATAAGCGGTATAAACTGAAGGTTGTACAGGCCTATGCACCTACATGTAATTATGATGACCAGGCAGTTGAAAGCTTCTATGAAGATGTAGAATCGGCAATGCGAAAAGTAAAGACGCAGTATACTGTACTAATGGGCGACTTCAATGCCAAGGTAGGGAAAAAACAGGCAGGAGACAAGGCAGTAGGTGACTATGGCATTGGATCTAGGAATAGCAGGGGGGGAGTTACGAGTTGAGTTTGCAGAGCGCAATAACTTACGAATCATGAATACCTTCTTCAGGAAACGGAAGAACCGGAAATGGACATGGAAAAGTCCTAACGGAGAGACTAAAAATGAAATCGACTTCATGATGTGTTCAACCCCCGCCATTGTGCAGGATGTAGAGGTAATCGGGAAAGTGCGATGCAGTGACCACAGGATGGTGAGGTCCCCAATTAGCCTAAATCTGAAGAAGGAACGCAACAGATTAGTAAGAAAGAAACCCATCAACGAATTAGCGGTGAGGAGGAGAGCAGAAGAGTTCAGGATCTCGCTACAGAATAGGTATTCAGCTCTAACTGAGGATAGCGATATTACCCTAGAGGCAAGGAACAATAATTTCAGAGATATCATTACTGAGTGCGCTGTAGAAGTAGGCGGTAGGATAGTGAGAGAGGATACCGGTAAGCTGTCTAAGGAGACGAAAGATTTGATTAAGAAACGTCAGAGTATGAAAGCTTCCAATCCAACAGACCAGATCGAATTGGCCGAGATATCAAAGCTAATCAACAATCGCAAAGTGGCCGATATAAGGAAGTATAACATGCAGAAAATTGAGCATGCTGTAAAGAACGGGGGAAGCCTTAAAGCGGTAAAGAAGTAATTGGGCATAGGTAAAAACCAGATGTATGCGATAAGGGACAAGGCGGGCAACGTCATCACTAATATGGACAAGATAGTCAAAGTAGCCGAGGAGTTCTATACAGATCTCTACAGTAGCCAAAGTAGACAGGACTGTAATGAGATTGGCGGTAGGGAAAAACAGCCAGACGTTCCACCAGTGACGAAGGACGAGGTCAAGAAAGCACTAGAAACTATGAAAAGGGGGAAATCAGCTGGAGAGGATCACATAACTACAGATTTACTGAAGGACGGGGGGGATATCGTGCTAGAAAAACTGGCCACCCTGTATACGCAGTGCCTGGTGTCATCGACGGTACCGGAACCATGGAAGAATGCAAACATTATCCTCATTCACAAGAAAGGGGACTCTAAGGACCTTAAAATTTACAGACCAATCAGCTTACTGTCTGTTACGTATAAGGTTTTTACTAAGGTAATCGCTAATAGAATCAAGACAACCTTAGACTGCAATCAAGCAAAGGATCAAGCAGGGTTTCGGAAACGGTACTCTACTATCGATCATATCCATACCATCAATCAGGTGATAGAAAAATGCTCGGAATATAACCAGCCCTTATACATAGCATTCATTGATTACGAAAAAGCATTTGACTCAGTTGAAACCTCGGCGGTGATGCAGGCATTGCGAAATCAGGGGGTAGACGAGCCGTACGTGAAAGTGCTGGAAGATATATATAGTGGCTGCACAGCAACCATAGTTCTACATAAAGAAAGCAACAAAATTCCCATAAAGAAATATGTTAGGCAAGTAGACACAATCTCCCCAGTACTATTCACGGCTTGTTTAGAGGAAGTATTCAGAGACTTGGAATGGGAGCAGTTAGGGATAAGGGTAGATGGAGAATACCTCAGTAATCTGCGATTTGCTGATGGCATTGCTTTGCTAAGCAACTCGGGGGATGAACTGCAAATAATGATTGATGACCTAGACAAAAAAAGTAGAAAGGTAGGCTTGAAAATCAATATGCAGAAGACTAAGGTAATGTTCAACAGCCTCGGGAAGGAACAGCAGTTTACTTTAGGTAGCGAAATACTGGAAGTAGTAGGCGAATATGTCTACTTAGGACAGGTAGTAACCGCAGATCCAGACCATGAAAAGGAAATAACAAGAAGAATAAGATTGGGATGGAGCGCATTTGGCAAGCACTCGCAGATTATGACTAGCAGCTTACCGGTATCGCTCAAGAGGAAAGTATACAACAGTTGCGTCTTGCCTGTACTCACCTATGGGGCTGAAACGTGGAGGCTAACCAAGAGAGTTCTACTTAAGTTGAGGACAACCCAGAGGGCTATGGAACGAAAAACGGTAGGGGTAACATTAAGAGATAGGAAGCGTGCAGATTGGGTCAGAGAAATAACTCAAGTTACCGACATTCTAGTGGAAACTAAGAAGAAGAAATGGACATGGGCAGGACATGTAGTGCGAAGAGAGGATAACCGATGGTCGCTGAGGGTAACAAACTGGATTCCAAGGGAAGGAAAGCGTAGCAGGGGGCGGCAGAAAGTTAGGTGGGCGGATGAGATTAAGAAGTTCGCAGGGGTCAAGTAGATGCAGCTAGCACAGAACCGGATTAAGTGGAGAAATATGGGAGAGGCCTTCGCCCTGCAGTGGGCATAATCAGGCTGCTGCTGCTGCTGCTGCTGCTGCTGCTGCTGCTGCTGCTGCTGATGATGATGATGATGATGATGAATTGGTTCACAGGAAGGGAAATTCACAGTATCTGTAACAGTTGCTTCTGTGGGCACCTGAACGACTCCATAAGGGAAGGAATGAAGGTGAGAGTGAAAGCGGATAGAGATAAAAAGAAGCCGAAATGAAGGGATAAGGAGTACTTTCGACCACCTGGGGATCTTTAACGTGCGCTGACATCGCACAGCACGCGGACGCCTCTTCGTTTCGCCTCCATCGAAACGTAGTCTCCGGCGGTCGGGATCGAACCCGGTTAATCCGGCACAGCAGTCGGGCATCTTACCACTGCGCTATCGCGGTGTGGCGATCAGGCTCCGTTCTCAAGAAACTTCGTCCACGGCGTTGTCGGTGCTGTCTTTGTTAGCGGCATTCGTATAATAAGTCATGTAGCTTTCAACTGCAGGAAAAGTAATTTATATCTACAAAATCGAGTACTTTCATTAGAATCCAAGCTTTATTACAAAATTTGAGTATTGGCAAATAATATTATTATTATTAGTATTTCACGTCCCTTTGATATTTCTTTTAAGCATCTCGCAATAAAAGACATGCTACAAATAGGAGCTTCAACCTGCCTGCCTGCCATACTGTGTACGGAGAACGTTTAACACAATTTTCTGCAGCAAAACATTTAAATATATTTCTTATTAATTTGAAGCTTGCAAATAACTTTAAGCTGAGCTGCAAAATGTTTTTTTTACAGCCAGGAAGAGTCCTGATTCCCCCCCTCCCTCATTTTGTTTTCGTGCTTGCGTTTTGTAGTCCTTCGCCTTTTACCCTTTTATTGAAATATATATTCTTCCGTGAGTGTTGATTCTTTTTGTTTGTTTGATACCTCTTTTTTTCTTTTATTTTTGTGCACATTACGGCTGGCTGATCGAGTTTATTTTGTACTGGACAATTTACTCTCCCCGCGACTATCGCTCTAAAATTCTTTATGCATTACTTTGCGTACAAATAAAGATCGCTTTTGATTGATTGATTGACTGATTGATTGATTTAAAGTTAGGGCATACTTCTTGAACATGCCGGTTGGCGGGGGATATGCCGTCGCACGCGCTGATATTTGGGTTGTGTGCCGCCATGAAAGCACGTCACATGACCATTTGGCAGGCACTGGAAGGTCGAGATTTGCTTTTAAAATAGGCGGGGGGGGGGGGGGGGGGGGGGGAGGATTAGAGTTCAGAATCGATCCCTGCAGGATTTTTTGATTCCGAGTTAAACACAGGGCCCCTAGTACAAGCGGTCTCTTGTACGAAGTAATAGCTGACTACTGTATATACAATTGAATGAATGTGGAAGACTAGAGGCAAGAATTTAAATATTAGGCGAGCAGGAGAGTGCACGGACTGAAATGAAGATCTACAGTGGGAGCTATCAAACGGAAGCCATAAGCGTCTTCGCGTCATATTCCTAAAAGAGGAGCCCGAATGATCTCTCATTTGTTGCCATACTTACATGTAATCATTGTAGTAGTCTACAAATACAGTTGGTTATATAGACACATATATGGGAGTATTGCTTAAATAGAAAATGCCAAGAACATCTGCTTGAAGATTCGGTGTAGAAAGTTATGTAGAATTGATATGCTATATATATTCATCAAAAACCTTTGAACTTGAGGCATAAGACCTTTTTTTTTTTTGCGTGGATATCCAAGGCACACCAATTATAGCCAGCGATGCTTTAATAGACACACTATCATCCTGCTCAAACAATTATGAGGTTACCTCATACCCACACAAAATACAATAAAAAAAATCTCTATCGCGTCAACTCTCAAAAGTGCTCTACAATAATATACTTTTTGCTCCCTGTAAGCTTATAAACCGGGCTGCTACACATTGGCGCACAGCTCTCGGCGGATTGAAAATTACTGGTTGTTTTTAAACTTGTTGTTTGCGTGGGAAGACGGAGATCAGGTAAATTGAAGAAATATCCTTCTATCGATTGTTGATGGCCTTCCACCTGATCAAAGTGTTAGCTCCTTGTACTTGAAATCAGCTACTTGTATGCGTTATTTTTATAACGGCTGAAATAAAATATCTTCTGCAGGAAACATAAGCACCTACCCCTGACCCCGGAACACGCGCAGGTTTGTACTGCGAAAACTTAAGGTTCAGTGTAGTGAAAGTAACTTCCCGTATTCAGCCTGCTAAATCTTGACAAGGTTTCTGAAAAGAAAACGCCAATAATCTTTGGGACAAATGCAGAATTGCTACATTTCTAATCCTAAGATTTGTTATTATCGTCACTAAAACTCTTCGCACAACGAATAAAGCTTTTTCTTCATTTTCCGGAAAAGGATAAAAGCAGAACAGATACCTCTGTCGCACTGCAACAAGAAAATAGTTCAAGTATGATCAGGGTGAAAAAAAAAAATGCAAGTAACTCCTCAAATTATTAGTCGCTAAGAATGGAATAACTGAAGATTTTCGGAAGCAAATAAATTTCTGAAATTTTTGAATGCGTCAATTAGCTAGGAATATGAAATTCCGCTTGGGGCTTTCGGCTTTTGAGTCTTTGGCCTTTCAATGATTGAGACATTCCGCTAGTTGCGGATAATTGCCGCAGCGGGTTTATGGAACAATTAGCACCCATTTTACACAACCTGCAGGAGATTAAAAACGCTGAACATAATAGTGCCGATGATTTCACATTCAATATAAATAACTATGCACCGTACTCAAAACAGGAGAAGGAAGATATTCCGTCCTTAAATGGTAATAAATTGAAAATGGGCGCATGCTGCGCGAAAAAGTATTGTGGCGCAAACAAACCGCATGGAGAAGTGATAATTGCAGTGGTAACACTCCCGACTACTGAGCTAGAGTACCTGGGTTTTATCCCTACTTCCGCGGCTGCATTTCGAAGGAGGCAAAACGAAGTGGCGTCCGCGTGTTGTGCGATGATATTGCACGGTAAACATCCCCAGGTGGTTGAAATTACCCTGGTGTCCTACACTGCTGCTGCTCTTTCTTTCCGCTTTCATTCCCACCTTTCTCCCTTTCCTTATGGTGAAGTTGAGGTGTCCACAGAACAAGTGTGACAAATACTGCGCCTTTGAACCAATTATTATTATTATTATTATTATTATTATTATTAT
>JAJIZL010027433.1:50042-90327 GCA_023969395.1 Amblyomma maculatum | reverse complement strand
ATCTTCTCTTGGCCCTATTTCTGGGTGTCACACTTCCCACGATGCTGCTGAAGCCCGCTGGGCGACTTAAACATGGTCGCGTGATCGAAACGGCTTTAAACGAACGACGTGCGCGACTTCACTTTTTGCAGAGCGACGGCAGCTTTTGGTGAGGCGACGATGCGATAATTGAGCTCGCTAAGTTGGGCAACAACGACAAATGGTCCATCGTAGTAGCTCAGCAGCTTTTGTGACAGGCCCCGCTCCCTTGAAGGCCACTACAGTAAGGCCAAATCTGCAGGCTGGTAAATAACGTGACGGTGGTGGCCATCGTACCGTGCTTTCGAGCTATCCTGAGACGCTAAGATGCGAAGGCGGGCAAGCCGGCGGGCTTCTTCGGCAAAGCAGCTTGTCTCGGATACCGAGGTATTTTCATCACTAGTGGCTGAAAACGGGAGGATGGTGTTCAGGGTATATCGTGGGTGGCGAGCATAGAGCAGGAGAATTGGACTAAAGCCAGTGGTCTCATGACGGGCGGTGTTGAAAGCGTAGGTAATGAACGGTAGTACACTGTCCTAGTTTTTATGATCTGCGTCGACGTACATGCACAGCATGTTAGTTACCGTACGGTTGTTGAATTCAGTTAGACAGTTGGTTTGCGGATGATAAGGCGATGATTGACGAAGATGACAGGTACATAAACGAAGCATCTCCTCCACGAAGTCAGCCGTAAATTGGCGACCACGGTCGCTGGTGGTCCGTGACGAAGAACTATCGCCCGCAACATAAAGCAGGAGACTTGATACTCGTTGGCTGTGGGTATGACTTCCGTCTCACATTATCGAGTGGGGTAGTCCACGCAAACAATGATGCAACAGTTCCCACTATGGGATACCGGAAGAGGAACAAGGAGATCAACGCCCACTTGCTCAAATGGTGCACGGGGTGGTGTGATGGGGTGTAGTTGACCTGCTGCGACGCTTGTGGGACGTTTGTAGCGCTGACACTGGGTGCAGCTCAGGCGTCAGACTCCGTCATAGGAAGAGGAAAGTGCGAAAAACAGTCTGCGTCAGAGTGCTTACGGCCAGTTTTGACATCGTCATCATCAGCCTGACTATACCGACTGCAGAGCGAAGGCCTCTCCCATATTTCTCCAATTAACCCGGTTCTGTGCTAGCTGCATCCACGTGACCCCTGCGAACTTCATAACCTCATCCGCCCACCTAACTTTCTGCCGCCTCCTGCTATGTTTCCTTCCCTTGGAATCCAGTTTGTCCCCCTAAGTGTCCATCGGTTATCCTCCCTTCGCACTACATGTCCTGCCCACACCCAAATCGTAGGGGTAACATTAAGACATAAAAAGCGTGCAGAGTGGGGCAGAGAAATAACTCAAGTTACGATATTCTAGTGGAAATTAAGAAGAAATGGGCCAGTTTTGTATGTGACTCTAAAGTCATACTCTTGTAACCGTAGGGCCCATCGTGCAAGTCGCCCCCCCCCCCCACACACGGATCCTTGAGATTAACTAACAAGCAGAGGGCAAAGGGATATGCGACAACGGTAAACGGGCGTCCATAAAGATACGAGCGAAAGCGTTGTGTGGCGAAACCGACAGCGAGGCATTCCTGTTCCGTGACGGTATAATTGCGCTCCGGCTTACTAAGGGAGCGACTCGCGTACGCCACGACGTGCTCCTTGCTTTCGCAGCGCTGGACAAGAGCCGCGCCAATTCCAACACCATTTCCCTCAGTATGCACGTCTGTGGGTGCTTAAGGATCGAAGTGGCGGAGCACAGGTTCTGACGTAAGAAGAAATTTCAAGTGGCGGAAGGCGGAATCGCACTCAGGTGTCCACTCGAAAGCTACATATTTATAAAGGAGGTTTGTCAGGGGTTGTACGATATCAGCAAAACGGTGAATAAAACGGCGAAAATACGAACACAAACCCAGAAAACTCTGTAGTTCTTTGGCGGACTGCGGTGGCTTGAAAGAGGCAACCGCTGCTGTCTGCGAGATCAGGTCTGATTCCGTCTTTATTGACGAGATTCCTAGAACTAGCGCTTGGCGTGCTCCAAATCAACACTTCTTTGAGTTCAGCACGAGCCCAGCTTTGCACATAAAGTCCAGCACAAGAGATAAACGTCCATTGTGCTCGGAAAACGTCTTCCCGAAAATCACGAAATCGTCCAAGTAACACATACACACCTCCCATTTTAAACCGTGGAGTATCGTGTCAATGAATCGTTCGAAGGTGGCGGGTGCAGTACGGAGGCCAAATGGCATCACATTGAATTCGTAAAACCATCGGGTGTGATAAAAGCAGTTTTCTCTCTGTCCGCCGGGTGAACAGGTATTTGCCAATAGCCAGATCGTAGGTCAACGGTGGAAAAGTAGGAGGCAGAAAAAAAGAACAGTCAATGGCGTCATCTATACGGGGAAGAGGGTACGCGTCTTTCTTAGTGACTGCATTTAGACGACGGTAGTCAACGCAAAAACGCAGTGCGCCATCCTTCTTCCTGACAAGAATCACTGGACCAGCCCAAGGACTCAACGACTTTTGGATAGCACCCTTGGTTAACATCTGGTTCACTTGTTCATTTATCACCTGTCGTTCAGAGGGTGACACCCGATAGGGCTTTTGTCGAATCGGTTGCGAGGCGCCATTGTCAATCCTGTGTAGGATACGTGAAGCAGAAGTTAAAGATAGGCCCCCTGGTTCACAAAACTCCAACAAGGAGAAGTGTCGCCCTAGAATCGCCAGCAGTGCACGGCGCTCCTTCGTTGAGAGCGAGGGGTCAATCATACGAAGCAATCGCGATTCATCTTGGATGTCAGTCACTGATTTGTCTATGGCGTCGGTAATCAAATGAACAAATATTGCCGAGTCATTACTGCAGGATGCAAGTTTCATGCCTGTAGGAAAAACGACAGGTTCCATAAAGCGATTCACTGTCCAGAGTGCAGTGCGTCCTTTGGCAACAGACACTATGGCATGAGGAATCAAGACATTTTTCTTGATGCAGGTGAGCTGCACTGGTTCTAAAGTCGTTCCAGACATGTCGAGGGTGGCGTCGAGGCAGAAAACCTGTAAACATAGAGCCGACGATGGAGGCACAACGGTATCTTCGCAAACACAAAACGCACTCACATCACTACACGAGCCTTCCATCAGGCCAGGGGTAGCACATTTGTCGACGCTAAGCTCGCCAGTTTGGCAGTCGAAATTGGCGCCACACATCTTCAAAAAGTCGAGCCCAAGGATGAAGTCGTGCGCTGATCGGACAAGCACTGAAATTTCCGCACGGAACACTTTACTACCCAAAGAAACATTAACACTGCACACTCCAAAAGCAAGCAATGGTTCGCCACTCACACCACAAAACTGAACACCTTTATCCCACTTAAAGAACACTTTTCTTCCGAGGCGACGCTTAAATGAAGCACTCATTACGGATATGGTGGCCCCGGCATCCACTAAAGCCTTCACAGGAAAGTTCAGTTGAGTCGTTCAGTCGTGTCCGACTCTTCGTGACCCTATGGACCATGTCACACTATGCTTTCCGGTCTCTCACAATCTTCCCAACATCACATAACTTCATCTGCAGCGCCTCGAGGATGCCATCTAACCATCGCGTTCGCTGCCTACCCTTTCTCCGGCGACCCTCAACCTTTCCCAACGTCTAATATTTCTCCAGTGACTCCTCTCTTCTCATCAGATGACCAAAGTAGCTGAGCTTTAACTTTAGAATTTGACCCTCCCATGAGCAGTCAGGGTTTATGGTCAACGATATTAACTGACTTGATCTTCTAGGAGTCCAAGGAACTCTTAAGAGTCTCCGCCAGCACCACAATTCAAACGCGTCAATTCTTCGGCGGTCAGCCTTCTTCACAGTCCAACTTCCGCATCCATACATCACAACAGGAAAGACCATAGCACGAGTTATACTGATCTGGGTTGGCAGACTAATGTTTCTGCTCTTTACTAGGCGGTCAAGGCTAACCATGGCTCTCTTTCCCAGAAGCAGGCGTCTCCTAATTTTATGGCTGCAGTCTCCTTCCGGGGTAATCTTGGAGCCGAAGAGAAAATTTGTCACAGCTTCCACCTCTTGTGCCTTGATGCTCCATGATTTGATAGGGCAAGACGCCATGATTTTTGTCTTTTTATTTTTCAGTTTAAGCCGAAACTTCTCACTCTCTTCTTGTACGCGCATCAGAGGTCTCTTGAATTCCACTTCACTTTCTGCCATTAATGTGGTATCATCCGCATATCTAAGGTTGTTGATATGTTTTCCAGCAATCTTCACTCCAGCTGAAGACTCGTCCAGATCGGCCTTCCTCATGATGCTCTTTGCATATAGGTTAAATAGCAGGGCGACAGTATACAGCCTTGCCTCAATCATTCTCAATCGGAAACCAATCAGTAAGACCATGCCTAGTGCTGACTGTGTCCTCTTGCCCTTCATACAGGCTCCTGAGGAGACAGATGACGTGAATTGGAACTCCTATCTCTTGGAGAGCTGCCACAATCTGCTGTGATCTACGCAGTCAAACGCTTTTGCATAATCAGTAAAGCAGAAGTAGATGGGTTTTTGGAACTCTCTCGCTTTTTCATGATCCAGCGAAGGTTGGCAACTTGGTCTCTAGTTCCTCTGCCCTTGCGAAACCCAGCTTGCCCGTCCGGAAGCTCCCGATCCACATACTCCTGCAGTCTACATTGGACGATTTTCAACATCATCTTGCTAGCATGCGAAATAAGCACGATCGTGCGGTAGTTAGAACAATCATTGGCACTGCCTTTCTTTGGAATGGGAATGTAAACTGACCTCCTCCAATCCTGTGGCCACTGCAGGGTTCTCCAAACCTTCTGATATAATGTATGCAGAATGTTAACAGCGTCATGGGTGAGGTTTTGAAGCAACTCAGCTGGAATGCCATCAATTGCGCTTGCTTTGTTCCTAGCAAGGCTGGCTAAGGCCCATTCAACTTCACTCTTCAGGATGCCCGGCTCGAGATCAGTAATCACAACCGTCTTATGTTGGGTTTGCACATTCGGGTCCTTCTTGCACAGTTTTTCTGTGTATTTTTGCCACCTCTTCTTTATCTCTGAGGCTTCAGTGAGGTCCTTGCCTCGTTTGTCCTTTAGCACACCCAGCTTAGCATAGAAGCTTCCTTTGATATCTTTGTCTTATACCGAGCTCTTGTTTTTCTAAATTGACTGTTGTCCTCAACTGATTGGCAGTGTATGTCACAGGAAGCCAATCTTATCTCTTCTTGCTATTTTCTGAAAATCCGTATTGAGAACCTTGTATCTTTCTCTTTGTCCCATAACTTTTGTCATCCTTCTTTGCAAAGCCTTTTCAGATAACTAGTTTGCTTTCTTGCATTTCTTTTGCTTTGAACTACCTTAGTAGCAACCTCTTGTATTATATCACGAACATCAGTCCCCATCTCTTCAGACTCTCTGCCTTCTAGATCTAATTTATGAAATCGATCCCTCACTTCAACAGTATATTCTGAAGGAATTTGATCCAGATCATACTGAAAGCCCTTCTAGTTTTCTGCGTTTTTCACAATCGAAGCTTAATTTTGGCAACAAGAAGCTGATGATCGGTGTCACAATCGGCCCCAGGCTTTGTTTTTACTGCTTGTATAGCGCTTCTACATCTCTGCCGGCAAATAATATAATTGATCTGATTCCTGTTCAGACCGGCCGGTGAAGTCCATGTGTACAGACGCCTCGTGTGCTGTTGAAAATGAGTATTCGCTACGGTGAGGTTGTTTTCTTGACAAAACTCTACTAACCTCTCCGCAGCTTTATTTGGCTCACCAAGACAGAACTTGCCTGTATTTCAGGATATTTCTTCCCTCCCGACCTTAGCATTCCAGTCTCCTATGAGAAAAACAACGTCTGATGATGGAGTGCGGTCTAAAAGGAATTGCAGGTCCGTATAAAATCTCTCAACGTGGGCTTCTTCAGCAGCATTGGTTGGTGCATAGACTTGGATAACTGTTATGTTGAAAGGGTGACTTGGATCCGAAGTGAAATCATTGGGTCGTTTTAGGGGTTGTACCGTAGCACTGCTTTGCCTATTCTGCGTACCATGACAGCGACCCCATTCCTCCTCTTGGATTCGTGCCCACAATAAAATACATAATGGTCACCGGAGTTACATTCTCCCATTCCCGTCCACTTGAGCTTGCTGATACCCAAGATATCCATGTTCAAACTGCCTATTCTCGCTTGATGACATCCAGTTTACCTGGCGTCATATATCTTACATTCCATGTTGCTATCTCATATATCTCCTTGCAACATCGGACTTTCCGGTCGCTTCGCGGCACGTCCACAACTGAGCGTCCTATTGGCTTTCGCCCAGCCGCTTTATTCGTCCTGGAGCTACTAGGAATCGCCCTTTGTTCATCCCCAGTAATATGTGGGACACCTTTCAACTTGGGGGCCAATCTTTCGGTGCCATATCATTATTGCTATTGTGACTGGCCATAGGGTTTTCTTGGCAGGAAATACTGGAGTGGGTTGCCAATACCTTCTCCAGGGAATCAAATTTTGTCAGAACTCTCTGCCGTGACCTGTCTACCTTGGGTGGCCCTACAGAGCAGAGCTCACGACTTCATGGAGTTTCGCAAGCCCCTCCGCTACGACAAGGCAGTGATCCATGAAGGGGATCACAAGAAAACCATCAACTAAAACGTGGACTTAGTTCTGTAACATCAGCCGAGGCGGGGGTATCTCTTGTAACAGCGAACGTCCAGCGACCTCACCCCCATCGGTTGCGCCGACTAGTTTTCCGGCAGCTCTGAGCGGCGTCGGTGCTGGAGGTGGTGTTATGCTTCTGTTCGATGCCGGTGAAGAATCCCGCAAAGGTGCTTGCCATGGGTCGCCAGAATCAGGAGGGTAACGCGAACGACGAGAATAGCCAGCATTGTTAATCTGCTGCTCAGGGTAGTTTCTGGGTCGTAGCCGTAACGCGATGCTTGACGGCAAGAACATAGGTGGCCAGGTCGTCCGCAGCGATCGCACACAGGAGGTCTGCGAAAAAGGGGCGCAGAGAAGTTGTCGCCACTGAGAGCGTAGCGTCGACTATTTTCATACCGGTTATGTCTCGGCTGCTAGTAGCGGGCCAGTTGTCTTGAGGGTGTTATTGGTATGTTGCTCTGCCGACGCTGCTGTGGTCGCCGGTAGTCATCGAATTCCGCTCAATTAACGAAGTCCGCTGCATTAAAGGCGGTTGTAGGAGGCGGACACGGCGGATGCAACGGGGGCAGCGCTGAGGAGCCCAAGGCTAGTTCTAGCGTCCGGCTCATGTCTTCGCGAACGATCTGATGGAACGTGGAGGCTAAGATCGCCAGACGATGCTATGTCAGCAGCGTCAACAGCGGCCACCGACGCCAGCTAAACGTCCGAACTTGAATGTTATCCGACGCATTTTCAGCGTCTTGAACATGCGGCAGTTCTGGACCATGTCAGCCACTAAATCAAGGCTCGATTTACTGACAAGGAAATTAAAACATCTATGGCAAACCCTTAAAGCTGATTGCCATTTTTTCTTCTTCAGTCATGCGAGCATCGACAAGCTTACACAGCTTCAAGAATTCCTCAATGTATTTGATGCACGTTTCTCCAGGAAGCTGAGTTATTACCAATCACAATCGCAATACATTATGTTTGAGACAGCGCTTGTTCTGCTCGCTTCTTTTTCGCGCCAGCATCTCCAAGGCACATTTTATTTCTTCCACAAAGCGGTCCCAGGCGGTGAAAGTGTCCTCATGTTTGTCGTACCATGCTAGGGCTGTGCCCTTAAGCGCGAAGACTATGTTAGCTACCTGGGCAGAAGAGTCCCACTTATCCTAATCGCTCACCCGCTGGTAGTGAGTGAGCCAATCATCCACGTCTTCGCTGGATGAGCACGTGAACAAACGCGGCTCCCGATGATGCTGCCATGAGCTGCTAGGCAAGAACCTCGGAGCGTCGGCGTTAACAGACATTGTAGGCTCAGATGGCGGAAGGTCAGAAAGACAGCGAATGCGGTGCGGTTCAAGCTGGGAATCCGTCGTCGGAGTTTCTGGTGACCGTGTACCAAGCGCCTCTCACCAAGATGTTAAAACATATACATTGTTACAGGAAATATTCACAGTAGGGCAGTTGTCCACACCACTGAGGATGATTACAGCACAGCACTCGCACAGCACAGTACTCCTCTGCGTCTTCTTCTTCTGGGAGTCTGTCGCACTTTTTCGTCATCACGACGAGCGAATACCGCTCAGTAACACTACCTCCCCTCGGGAAAAGCACAGTCCCGGTGCGTTCTACGTTTGTGAAACAGAACGTGCTTAATAGGGCTTCAGGCGGGACACATGCACCCTTTCAGAGGATGTTGCTCTGGACGAGGATTTCGGAGGCACAGATTCAACTTCGTATGCGATTTTGTCACGGGGCGCAAACCTCGGTAAGGGCCTGTGTAGCGGGGCAAACGTTTTTCACACAAGCCCACGCGACGGCACGGGAGCCGCAGCAAGACGAGTGACCCAGGAGTGTAGTGGACATCACGGTGGCTACTGTCGTACCGGAACTTTTAAGAGTCTTGGGATGCAGACAACCTGGCATGAGCTATCCGCCGGGCATCATGAGCGCGGGCTACGGCATCACTGGCGTCAGTACTGGTGGCGTCTGTCGCGCGTACTGAGGTGTCGAAGGACAGTAACGTGTGTCGGCCAAATAACAGATAAAATGGGGAGGAACCAGCGGTAGAATGGACAGATGAATTGTAGGCGAATGTCACAAAGAGCAGATGAACGTCCCAATCAAGGTGGTCGTCAGACGCATACATGGACAGAATGTCTGTGAGCGTACGATTTAGGCGTTCCATGAGGCCGTTGGTCTGGGGATGATAGGCTGTGGTGAATATGCGGCGGACGGACCACGAACGGAGAATTTGGTCAACCACTCGCGACAGAAAGCAGCGGCCACGGTCAGTTAGTAGTGCACGAGGGGCATCATGATGTAGAATCACGTTTTCTAGGAGGACGTCAGCGACGTCTGTGGCGCAGCTGCTCGGGATGGCTCTGGTAATAGCATACCGCGTGGCGACGGCGATCCATTTGTTCCCTGAGGCGGAAACTGGAAAGGGCCCAAGAAGGTCAACACTTACACGGGAAAACAGGTCAGTGGGTATGGGGATCGGCTCCAAATGGCCTGAAGGTAAAATTGTGGGCTTCTTTCGACGCTGACACAATTCACATGCGGCAATGTATTGCTGGACGGAGCGGTAGAGTTCCGGCCAGTAAAAGCATCGGCGCAGGCTGTCGTATGCGCGAGAGACACCCAGGTGGCCAGCCGTTGGAGCATAATGAAACTGGTCAAGGATGGTGCAACGCAGATGTTGAGGAACGACGAGCAAAAGGTCTGCGCCGTCTGGTCGCATATTGCGTCGGTATAGGGTGTTCTCGTGGAGTACATATAAGGCAAGAGATAGATCAGATCGGTCACAAGTCAGACGGAGGATAATGGAATTGAGCAACGGATGTAAGTGTCGTTCGTCGGCAATGTTACAAAAGGCCGACACAGACAATACACATGCGTCATCGTCAGAGTCGGTAGGACTAAGGGAGTCGACGGGATGACGGGACAAGCAGTCTGCATCTTGGTGAAGCCGGCCGGACTTGTACACGACGGAAAATGTATACTCTTGTAATCGAAGCGCCCAGCGCCCCAAACGGCCTGTAGGATCTTTGAGGGAGGAAAGCCAACACAAGGCGTGATGGTCTGTTATAACAGTAAAATGCCGGCCAAACAAATAAGGGCGGAATTTTGTAATAGCCCAAACAAGTGCTAGGCACTCTTGCTCTGTGATAATTTTGTTCGGACGTAGATAAGAGGCGGCTCGCATACACAATCACCCTTGTGCAGCCGTGTTGTCGCTAGGCAAGTATAGCTCCAATGCCATGGCCACTTGCGTCGGTGCGGAGTTCAGTATTGGCAGATGGGTTGAAATGGGTCAAGACGGGTAGAGTTGTGAGAGCAGCAATAAGTTCCGAGAAAGCTGCAACTTGTTCAGGCCCCCAGGAGAATGAAAAGTCTTTCTTTAGGAGATTGGTGAGAGGACGAGCTAGCGCTGCGAAATTCGGGACGAATCGTCGGAACTAAGAACATAGGACAATAAAGCTTCGAACATCGCTGGATGAACGTGGAGTGGGAAAATCTCTGACGGCATAAGTCTTGCCGGGGAGTGACCGAAGACATTTTTTGTCGGTGACTAAATCTGCACTTTTTGGAGTTTAGTTCCAGTCCCGCATGGCGAAAAAGCGCTAGGATTATGAAAAGGCGATGGAGATGGCTTTCAAATGTAGACGAGAAAACTATTACATCGTCAAGATAGCATAAACAAGTGGTCCACTTGAAGCCTCGGAGCAAAGAATCCATGATGGGTTCGAAGGTTGCTGTTGCATTGCAAAGGCCAAAAGGCATGATTTTGAATTGACAAAGGCCGTCAGGGGTGACGAACGCTGTTTTTTCGCGGTCTCTCTCGTCTATAGAGATCTGCCAATAGCCGGAACGAAGGTCGATGGACGAAAGGTAGCTGGCTCCGTGCAAAGTATCAAGCGCGTCGTCAAAAAGTGGAAGAGAATACACATCTTTTCTGGTTATCTTATACAAATGACAATAGTCAACGCAGAATCTCCAACTGTTATCTTTCTTTTTGACGAACACAACAGGAGATGCCCAGGAGCTACTGGAAGGCTCAATTATGTCGTTCGCCAACATTTTGTCCACCTGTGTTTGGATGATGCGTCGCTCGGCAAGCGAAACACGATAGGGTCGCCTGTGAATAGGACTGACGTCACCGGTGTCAATGCGGTGACTGACAACTGCGGTTTGACCCAATGGGCGGGCACCGAAGTCAAAAAGGTCACTGTAGGTGAGCAAAAGTTGTTGCAACTCTGCGGCGAATTCAGGCTGGAGATCAGCTCCAATCATGCTTTTACCAGGATCAGGGCACGATGTAGAGGACAAGGGAAGGGTTGCAGGGAAGGCATTTGGATTATCGGTAGTCAGAGCTGACTCGTTCGTATAGGGCCAGCCAGTCGTCGACATCAACGTCGTCGGTTCCACAGAAAGTTCCGGGGTCACGGGATTGCCCGTGACGACAGCAGGTTCGGCGGCAGTAGATGTAGCGGCGTCAGTAGTCATAGTGGTGGTAACGAAGCGTCGGCCGCTGCGGATATCCAGCTTGTGACGGGATCGAAAGATTCACCTCCACCAAGAGATGTTACAGGAAATATTCACTGTACGGCAGTTTTCCACGCCACTGAGGATTATTACAGCACAGCACTCGCACACCACAGCACTCGTCTGCGTCTTCTTCTGGGAGTCTGTCGCACTTTTTGTCAGCACTACCAGCGAATACCGCTCAGTAACAATATCATCATCATCAGTCTGACTGCAGGGCGAAGACCTCTCCCATATTTCTCCAATTAACCAGGTTCTGTGCTTGCTGCATCCACTTGACCCCAACGAACTGCTTAACCTCAACCGCCCACCCAACATTCTGCGGCCCTATGCTACGCTTTCCTTCCCTTGGAATCCAGTTTGTTACCCTAGCGACCATCGGTTATCCTTTCTTCGTACTACGTTTCCCGCCCATGCCCATTTCGTCTTGATTTCCACTAAAATGCCAGTAACTTGAGTTATTTCTCTAACCTAATCTGCACGCTTCCTATCTCTTAATGTTACCCCTACCATTTTTCGTTCCATAGCCCTCTGCGTTCTCCTCAACTTAAGTAGAACCCTCTTGGTTAGCCTTCACGTTTCAGCCCCAAATGTTAGTACAGTAAGCTGCAACTGTTGTATACTTTCCTCTTGAGCGATACTGGTAAGCTGCTAGTCATAATCTGCAAGTGCTTGCCAAATGCGCTCCATCCCAATCTGATTCTTCTTGTTATTTCCGTTTCATGGTCCGGATCTGCGGTTACTACCTGTCGTAGACATATTCGCCTACTACTTCCAGTGCTTCGCTATCTAACGTAAACTGCTGTTCATTCCCGAGGCTGTAGAATATTGCCTTTGTCTTCTGCATATTGATTTTTCAGCCTACCTTTCTACTTTTCCTGTCTAGGTTATCAATCATTATTTGCAGCTCACCCCCAAGTTACTTAGCAAGGCAATGTCATCAGAAGATCGCAGATTACTGAGGTATTCTCCAGCTACCCTTGTCCCTAACTGCTCCCATTCCAAGTCTCTGAATACTTCCTCCGAACAAGCTGTGAATAGCACTGGAGAGATCGTGTCTGCTTGCCTAACACCTTTCTTTATGGGAATTTTGTTACTTTCTTTATGCAGAACTATGGTTGGTGTGCAGCCCCTATATATATCTTCCAGCACTTTCACGTACGGCCCGTCTACCCCCTGATTTCGCAATGCCTGCATCACTGCTGAGGTTTCAACTGAGTCAAATGCTTTTTCGTAATCAATAAATGCTATGTATAAAGGCTGGTTATATTCCGAGCATTTTTCTATCACCTGGTTGATGGTATGGATATGATCGATAGTAGAGTACCGTTTCCGAAAACCTGCTTGATCTTTTCCTTTATTGCAGTCTAAGGTTGTCTTGATTCTATTAGCGATTACCTTAGTAAATTCCTTATACTTAACAGAGAGTAGGCTGATTTTTCTGTAATATTTAAGGTCCTTAGCGTCCCCTTACTTATGAATGAGGATAATGTTTGCATTATTTCATTGTTCCGGTACCGTCGAAGACAATATATATATATATATATATATCTGAGTGTGTTTTCGTGTGTTTTTATGAATGCATGTACTTTACAGTGGTCATACTAGACTTAGTGGACATTTAGAAAAGGGCACAGGAGACAACAATGCGACCTTGAGAGTAATGTTGTTTTATGACCAACAACACAAAAAAGATGGTGAGGGCAACTCTTTCAAATCTCTCGCTGGTCATAATTATAACAAGTCTTTCTGCTTTATTCTAATACTAGCAATACTACTTAGTTTAGGCATAGGCATATTCATTGAGGGTAACAAACTGATTTCCAAGGGAAGGAAAGCGTAGCAGGGGGCGGCAGAAAGCTAGGTGGGCGGATGAGAATAAGAAGTTCGCAGGGGTCAAGTGGATGCAGCTAGCACAGACCCGGGTTAAGTGGAGAAATATGGGAGAGGCCTTCGCCCTGCAGTGGGTATAATCAGGCTGATGATGATGATATTCATTAAACTACATCACTACATAGACCAGTAGTAAGCTCTGTATACGGAAATCCTGAATGTATGACTACTACTGCGAAGAATGCTGATATAGTTTTCTAATATTTTATTTCCGTCTAATAATCAATTGTTTCTATCTAGAGCCTGAATTTCATCGAAGCAGCAGAACTGGTTCTTCGTACTCTGTTGCCAGACAGTAAATGCTTGTATTTTCGGAATTTGTTTTTGCTTTTGCGGAACTTTAATGAAGGATCATATACTGAAATTTTACAGTTTGTGCAAAAATAATACAATGCAGAGAAGGTATTTTCAAATGCATAACAGTGCCCACAGAATACATGTTCAATACAAGAAAAACTTCTTAATTGCACTAAAATTTTGGGTGAAATTTCAACCTCTCAGAAATATGAAATAAAATTGTTATTGCTACTTAATAACTTACTGTAGTCCGCGTGCGGACTATGAGATGACTACATTGTTCCTCGTTTCTTGGTCTCAGCAGATACATATTTTTTGCCTGTACCAAGATCTCCTATATTTGAAGTATGCATATGTATGCAAAGATTTTACTCTATGCTTTCACCTTAACGGAAACAGTTTTAAGAATAAAAGGGGAATGCATCCAGCTGATAAGAGGTAGTGGCTATCAACAAATATAAAATCAATGTTAACTTTAACTGTGCTTTGTCCGGTAATCATGTCTGTAGCAGTCGTATACTTAAGTTTCGGGACCGATTAGATTCTTCAATTTAAGCAAACGGGACAAACGATGTACCCCAAACAAAGGTTTAAATTCTGTTCAAAACGCAATTCATCAGCATATATGGAATGCACAAGCCACAAAGGACGCTTTTTATTAGAACGTGTGCTCTGATAATTAGAGCATCGTCAAAGATTTTAATTGAGGTGGATTACTGACCATCTACACGTGTAGTCACACACTGCTCCTTCAGAGCAAGGAGTATTTTAGCACTTCAGATTTTTGTGCTGCAGTAGGAAATGGCAGCGAAGACAATAATTCAAGCAATTAATGCAAGGGGGATATTCATGCCCTCATTTCGTGTTTTGTATTTTCTAACTGCTAATTTTCTGGCCCTTAGACGAGCAGTCTTCATAAATAGGGCGTATTACCCGAGTCGTACAAAGAGCATGCTTTTGTCGATTTCAACGCAGCTTTGTGTACTCCAATGACAGTCTAACACCAAAAACGTAAAATCCTACATGCCAGAGATTTGCTACATAGGCAAAACCTTTCCGGTCATAAGTTGAAATCACGCTCAAAATGGCCTGTACGATTTGCAGAATCATTCGCGAATTGCATTTAGTGGTTGAATAGGAAACGGCTATTCTCCGAGGAAGCGATGAGCAGCTTCATGCTGTGGAAACTGAACATTCAAAATAATATAATATCTGCGTCATTTTGTCTCTCTGAAACAGAGCTAAAAAATTGTGCGCGCACAAATATAAAAATTATTGCCTTTATTACCATCCTTCATGGCAAAAAATGGGGTAAAATGTCAAAACAATTCTCAATTTCTCGAGAGAGGTCCTTTTCTCTACTGACTATTAAGCGCACAGTCAGGACGCGTGAACCTCTAAGGTCACCTCGTTCCAATCCAATCAGGTAGTCTTCTAGCCCAGTTGTGAGCTGCTCTCCCAGGTGTCATTTCTGAGCGCTGGTGGAGCGTTCTAGGCAAGGATCGTGTGACATCAAAAACAAAAGATTGTTTTTGCTGTGCTCAGTAGGTTTCTGCAGGGCACATTACTTCGTTCATGGAGTTACGAACTAAACAGCGTTAGGCACTATACAGTGTCGGTAAATGAAGAAAAAGCTGCACTTTTCAGGAGATGTTTAAAACCTATTAGCAGTGTTTCTTCAGCGTAATTATTAGGAATACTTTTCATACCTGATCCTTTTGGCAAACAGAAAGCAGATACACATTATGGTGTATGAGCGGTGAGCTATAATTAGGCGAATGTTTTGCTAATAAGCGCTGCCATGCTAAACACATCTACTTCTACCTTAATGTCTTTGAACCATCATACACAATATTTATCAAACAGAACACTCAAAAATACTACTAATTTGGAACTATAGGGCATTTTCAACAAATAATGTTCAGACAGTAACACAAACTCCTAAATCTTAAAGACACTAAGTGTCATCTAAATTTAGGCGTGAAATATGCAAAACGATTCCCGTTTTGGTCAGGATATATTGTTTCTCTACTGCAGTTATAATGCTTTACTTAACCCAACAACAGTTGTAGAAATACTAAGCAACAAAATATTTCAGTCTTTAGTGAATATTTTAAATTTGATACCATGCCTACACGAATGACCCACAGAGAAAAACCTGCAAATATACATATATTACAAATTTAACAAAAGGTCCCAGCTATTTCATTGCACTGCTCTCAGGGTGAAGTAGCGTTATTGTAATTTTTGTGCCTTAATTTTTAAAAGCATGATTGTTAATATTTTTAATGTAAACAATTGTTCCAATTGACGAGGAGAACCATTATCTGATCGCGTTTTTTTCTTAGAAAGAGCAAAGCAGTGTTCTCAATGCAGAACAGACAAAAAGCAGATATTTAAGGTACAACTGAAACATTTTAAAAGGTTGTTGAATGTATATTCACCAAAATATAGTGGCCACCCAAAAGAAAACATTTTATGCCGGTGGTATGTCGCGATTTACCCTTGAAACTTGAGTCTATCAATGGCACAGCACTATATCTATTACAACCGCCTTGGCAACATCTCACAGGACAAGAATGTGTTTGTTGCAGGTGTTTGCTTTCAATTCTTCAGGATTGACTGTTGTTTCATTTCCTAATGGATATATTATTCCCAGATTTTTTGCAGGGGAAAATATACACACTGCGATATTGGAATGACGCAGAGAAATGTTTTCTTGTTACGCTAAATCGAAAATCAGGTAAGTACCCAATACTGTCTTCAAGAACCCGAGTGCTGTGATTTCCTTCTTTGTCTGTCAGTGCAACATGCTAGCAGTCGTCTTTGTGCATGTTTTGCACAACTGAGGAAGGAAGAATCATAAACAAATCCTTTAATATTTTCATCTTCCTGATTTAGGAATAACAGACCGGAAAAAATAATAAAACATATTGCGATTTCCTTCTGGCACGTAACAACGCATCCATTCGTGACTACTTACCCGATCGATTTATGAGATTTTGATGTAACTCCAAAGCTTAGCAGGATTACTTTTTACGAATTCCTATAGACATTCTGTGAAGACCCGTTTCCTGGCAATAGAATATGCGTAGAAAGTTGCGCTGCAAGTCCTGCTAAAAATAATTGTTTGCCCGTTTCGTACGCTCCAGGCGCTTGACATTAAAATAGATAGCCGTAACCCCTATGAACGCGTGACCGTGAGTAAACACAAGCCTTCAAGGAATAGGTGGTAGGCTGAAAAGAGGAGCGTACACATATTACGATGTCTCGAAGGTGTCACTCTTTCCGCGCCGCTGCGACCGTACAGCGAGTGCTGTTATAGCAGTGAATATTGTACTAACGCACTAAGGGGCTAATAATAAAGAGTATAGCGAAGGCTAGCTGAGCTTTGAGCGAATAAAGGAAACAAATTACTCGACCACCTATCCACCGCACGAGACAAGAGAGAATGAAATAGAACTCCGCGGCAAGGATGCGGTTAGCATGCATAGGCGCTGGCCGGGACACCATATCCTCCGTCATTTTCTAGGCTGCTCTCTTACCCATCAGCTAAAGCAAGAGATAAGTCTACAAACATGCAGAACAAAATTTTATCCTCATCCAACAAATGAACTGCACTTTCGCTACAACCAGAACAGTATTAAAAAGACTGGCACAGAAGGAAGAAAAATGATAGCCAGATGCATTCAGAAATAGGAAGACAATATAAAGAATACATAAAGTTATCACCCCGCCGGGGTGGCGCAGTGGTTACGGCGCTCGACTACTGTTCCCAAGGACGCGGGATCGAATCCCGGCCTCGGCGGCAGCTTTTCGATGGAGGCGAAAAGCAAGGCGCCCGTGTGCTGTGGGTTGTCAGTGCACGTTAAAGAACCCCAGGTGGTCGAAATTTTCGGAGTCCTCCACTACGGCGTCTCTCATAGCCTGAGTTGCTTTGGAACGTTAAACCCTACAAACCAAACCAAACATAAAGTTATCAGACGACAACCTAATTGCTACGATTTACATATAGAGTTGGGGCTGGAAATTATCGCATCAAATTTCGCAGGTACTTCTCAGGCAGGCCGTGGACACTTACGGTCGTCGAAGTATTTGCGGTCAGCCTGCATTAGAAGAGCAAGCTGCCGGGCTAGTCGGAGTTGCATGATGTAAAGATGTCAGCGTAAATTACGGACAAAAGACCAAAAGAAGGACGCATAGGACTGCCACGAGATATGCTACCCACTGATATTCATGAACCGGAGCCTTATCCTGCTAGCGGGTGTAATCAGCCACTTTTTGCGGCTACAGATCTTATACATAATAAATGTTACTGTTGACCTCTTCAGAATTAGGTGCAGCAGCATGCGACAGGTAATTGCGAGGATATCTGAGTGCGCCGGCCTTATAAATAGGTGTGCAGATTCTGGGTGCTTTCTGATTGACATGCTACGGAAAGATAAAAAATGGCCCTATCCAGAAGCAGTGCAAGCACAAAATGCCTTTAAGCAAACAGTTCTTCGAAAGGCGACAGGGGCTGTAGGGCCGACTTGCTACAGAGTTTCTGTTTTCAACTCATACGACGAGTTCCCGCTGGTACGTTTATAATTTGTTATTGAGCTATGATATGTGATAACTGCGTACTCAAACTCTAATGTCGGAATTTCAAACAGCTTCTCGGAGGTCAGCTTTTATAAAATATCTCAAGCTGTAGTTACAATGTCAAGAATGAAACGGTATTTACGCACTTCTCTATACATTGTTTCTTGGTGTTACAGGATGGATATATGAAAAAAATGAGGCCATGTGTCAGCGTTTTTCAGTGGTGTTTGAAAATATTAGTAACTTTAAGAAGATATAGCTGCTCATGAAAGGGATCTCTCGTTGCATCACTCCCTTTGGTTATGCGTTTGTACAGCCCGTGCTTCTGCTCTTTTACCGCCCATTTGATGACGAAGCTGGGTCTTTCTGCAAATCGCGTCATTGGAGTCCAAAGCTTGACGAGACAAGTTGCGGCTGGATGACGGAAATGTTCACAACATTTGTGATGACTTATTAGTGTCATCTACACATGCTTAGTAATCTTCTAATCATTTCAGGTTACGAAAATAGAAAACTAGTTCTTCTTTTCTTTAAATGATACTTTCTCGGTTGGCTTTCATTTGTTTGGTGAGAGAACATTGCTGCGTTTTCAGAACAGTGGACGGAATTCTCTATTTTACGAGCTCCTGGTGAAGGTAGTGTTTTATATAAGAGGCATGGTGCCACTGAAAGATGCCAAAGCACAATGTTACCTGCAGATTAGGAAAACTGCTTGCGGTTATTTTACAGCATGAACGTTGGCACTATTATAAAATGTGCCTTTGTGATATAAACTTGAAAAACAACGAAGTGGCGGAAAAGCAATTTTGTCATATTTTGGCATTAAGATATAGGTTTGGTGAAACTAACTGCCTTTGTTTCACATTAGCTGCACTATATTCTACTACGTCCGCCGCAAGTAAAATTACCTTGCCCCTTCGCAGTCGCGTTTGGCGAAACGCTGCTATACATCAATTTAGCAATTTATGTCCTTTTCATCTGGTTTCAGGACTACCTCATTGCGAGGTGTACCAATAGGATGAAGCTGTTGATAAGCGCTGTGGACCCATCTTCGACAAGGACATCTTAAAGCGTGACTGCATTTATCGGAGCTGCGAACTTGAGTTACAGAAACACTGTTCAGACCCAAACGTTGTGATTGTTTATGACATGATAGCATGGAAAAACAAAATGCCACTATTGCCAAAATTAGACACAATAAATATAAAGCTCGCGCAATTGCTTTGTACGCAGGAATGTTGACCGTAATAAAACATTCTCAATGCGCGCAGCCGTTTATGTTGGCCACCCGCCAGGGTGGCACAGTGGTTGCGGCGCTCGAATGCTGTTCTAAGGATGCGGAGGGTCTCGGCGGCGGATTTTTGTTGGAGGCGAAAAGCAAGGCGCCCGTGTTCTGTGCGATGTCAGTGCACGGAAAATAACCCCAGGTGGTCGAAATGTCCGGATTCCTCCACTATGGCGTCTCGCAAAGCCTGAGCCGCTTTGGGACATTCACTACCACAAATCAAACCAAACTGTCAATGTTGTGCTGCGTATGTTTTCTTAAGAATATCACCACTCGGCTGCGTGCAGAAAAACATGCGTTAACTGCAGCATATACGGAGTAGAAGAACGAGCACGAATAACTTTATTTAGTGGCCGGTAGGGTTTACCGCAACCTTGTATCTTCGTCGCCACGAGGGTACAGTGCCTAGAATATACAAGCTAGTGTGATGAGCGCCCGCGCTTCCCTATGGGCGAGGATGGCGCTGTTTGCAATGAAAGCCAATCGTTAGTGGCAGAGGGCGCTGCTTGTCGTGAGGGTACAACCTGAGCAGACGACGCAGTTTTCTCACTTCAAAATACCGCAATCTGTTGGTGTTGTGCGTGCGTGTTAAACCTGCTACCGCGCGTCTTTTGCTTTCACGAAGGTGCAGCAGTTTATTTAGGGTGTAGGTGTTTGCTCATGCGAGTCGTTCCGCACTTCTACCTGCTCGGCGACGATTGCATCTGTTTTTTTTTCGCGTTTTGTGCGCGCGTTCTGCGCTCGTCTGTATCCCTTCTTTTTTTACTGTGTCGCTAGTGGTGAAGCGCGGTTCCCGATTGTTGTTTCCCCAGTGCCTCTCACTAAACTGCAGAGAAAAATGCCAAAGATAAAGCGGTGGTGCACAGAGAAGACTTGCTTTTTTGGCAAATGGGGCTATCGCTAGAACAAGGAGCGTACGTATTACTGCGCTATTTGATGCTACGTAAGTACGCATTCTGTACAATGGGAACGAAGCATCGATAGAAATGACGGAAGGTAAACGGCAACTGCTTTCGTTGGCGAGAAACATTTTTAGAGCATGCAGTTACATTCACAAGGATGGAAACTTGGGCGAGTCGGTAACGGTGCTCCATGACAGTGTGCAGCACAAAGAGTGTACACAATCAGGCGCTACAGACAGCACCTGTGTTGTGCACCTTTTCTGTGTTCCTCGATTGTCCTTTTGCGCTACACATATGTCATATGGATGCAGTTATAAATTAGGCGCATGTTTCACCGTAAGTGCGGTATTACCAACGAGCTTCCTCACGATGAACCGGCCGCGTCTCGTGCATATTGTGTATCTGAGAGAAAAAAAAACAACTTCGTCAGCTTCTTCATTCAAAAGATGGTGACTTCGGCAAAACCTTGTGTGCAATCACAGGCCGCGATGTACCTTAGCCGCTGTAAGTAAAGGTCCCTCGTTTGTGCTCTGCTGGTCATGCAATTCTGCCACATGTGCCTGTGTTTGTTATTATATATACATAAAAGGAGTGTTGCGTGACTTTGTTTCCTGTGTTGTTCGCATATACAATATATAAATAAAATTGCGCGTACGTATTTAATTGTCAGCAAGTGTACAGTGCGCAAAAAGAACCATATGTCAATAACAATGAAGCATTTCACTTTGTTCCAGAGATTACAAATATATTTTATATCAATAAATGCCTATGCTTTAATTGTTGTTAGAATAGAAATTCTTGGTTTCTCGTTTTGAGCGCGGGATGTCCGGAACTAAGATGCTCAAACTTCACAGAAGCCTTCGCAAGCAAGAAGTGTTAAATACGTGCACCGCTTCCAGTCCAAGACAAAACACACACCCTGAAACTTGTAGTCAGCGGCTTCAGTTATAGCTGAGGTCTGTTGCGACTTAATGAGAGCTGAAATGCAGTGCAAGCAGCCCTATTGCCAGATGTGATAGCGCGGTTGGCAGCAGACAGTGCGGCTGGTACCCACCCAGTTTGCAGCGCTCCTGGCGGCGGCCGCCGGCATTCATCGCTCATGGTGCCACCCGGGATTCCTCGGTCGGCACATTAGCCAATATATTCTAGGCACTATAACGAGGGCCTGCTGGACAGCCCTGAGTTGGTCTTTGAGAACAGAACTGCTCAGAGCGGCTGACCACATCGACGAGAGGGTTTCGGGACAGCAGATATCAATTGCGCCTTGCACTTCCAGAGTATGTTTTTAAGTATTGCTATGTCTGCCTTCTCGTTCATGGATCACTGCCTGGTCGTGGCGGAGGGGCTTGCGAAACTCGATGAAGTCGTCAGCTCTGCTGTGTAGGGCCACCCAACATAGACAGGTCATGGCAGAGAGTTCTGACAAAATGTGATTCACTGGAGAAGGTAATGGCAACCCACTCCAGTATTTCCTGCCAAGAAAACCCTATGGCCAGTCACAATACCATTAATAACATCGCGCCGGAAAATGAGCCCCCCAGGTTGGAAGGCGTCCCACATGTTACTGGGGATGAACAAAGGGCGATTCCTAGTAGCTCCAGGACGAATGAAGCGGCTGGGCTAAAGCCAAAAGGACGCTCAGTTGTGGATGTGTCGGGAAGCGACCGGAAAGTCCGATGTTGCAAGGAGATATATCACATAGCAACATGGAATGTAAGATCTGTGACGCAAGGTAAACTGGATGTCGTCAAGCGAGAAATGGACAGACTGAACATTGATATCTTGGGTATCAGCGAGCTCAAGTGGACCTGAATGGGAGAATTTAACTCCGGCGACCATTATGTCTTTTATTGTGGGCACGAATCCAAGAGAAGGAATGGGGTCGCTCTCCTAGTAAACAGAAGAATGGGCAAAGCCGCGCTAGGGTACAACCCCAAAAACTACCAAAGGATTTCACTTCGGATCCAAGGTCACCCTTTTAACATAACATTTATCCAAGTCTATGCACCGACCACTACTGCTGAAGAAGCTGACGTTGAGAGATTTTATGCGGACCTACAATGCCTTTTAGACCGCACGCCATCATCAGACGTCGTTTTTATCATAGGAGACTGGAATGCTAAGGTCGGGAGTGAAGAAATACCCGGAATTATAGGCAAGTTCGGTCTTGGCGAGCCAAATGAAGCTGGGCAGAGGCTAGTAGAGTTTTGTCAAGAAAACAACCTCACCATAGCGAATACTCATTTCCAACAGCACAAGAGGCGCCTGTACACATGTTCACCGGACGGTCTGTACAGGAATCAGATCGATTATATTCTTTGCCGGCAGAGAGAAGAAGCGCTATACAGGCAGTAAAAACAAGGCCTGGAGCTGATTGTGGCACCGATCATCAGCTTCTTGTTGCCAAAATTAAGCTTCGATTGAGGAAAACGCAGAAAACTAGAAGGCCTTTCAGATATGATTTAGATCAAATTCAATTAGAATAGGCTGTGGAAGTAAGGAATCGATTTCAAGAATTAGATCTAGAAGAGAGAGAGCCCGAAGAGATCTGGACTGATGTTTGTGATATAATACAAGTTGCTACTAAGGTAGTTCCAAAGGAAAAGAAATGCAAGAAAGCAAACTGGTTATCTGAAGAGGCTTTGTAAATAGCTGAGGAAAGGAGGATGGCAAAGGTTATGGGGGAAAGAGAAAGATACAAGGTTCTCAATGCGGATTTTCAGAAAATAGCAAGGAGAGATAAGAATGCCTTCCTGAACATACAGTGCCAAGCAGTTGAGGACAACAGCCAATTAAGGAACACAAGAGCTCTCTATAAGACAATCAAAGATATCAAAGGAAGCTTCTGTTCTAAGCTGGGCGTGATAAAAGACAAATGAGGCTTACCTCACTTAAGCCTCAGAGATAAGGAAGAGGTGACAGGAATACACAGAACTGTACAAGAAGGACCCGAAAGTGCAAACCCAACAAAAGACAGTTGTGATTACTGATCTCGAGCCGGGCATCCTGAAGAGTGAAGTTGAATGGGCCTTAGCCAGCCTTGCTAAGAACAAAGCTAGCGGAATTGATGGCATTCCAGCTGAGTTGCATCAATGCCTCAACCATGACGCTATTAACATTCTGCATACATTGTCAGAAGATTTGGACAACCCTGCAGTGGCCACAGGATTGGAGGAGGTCAGTTTACATCCCCATTGCAAAGAAAGGCAGTGCCAAAGATTGTGCCAACTACCGCACGATCGCGCCTATTTCGCACGCTGGCAAGGTGCTGTTGAAAATCCTCCAAGGTAGGCTGCAGCAGTATGTGGATCGGGAGCTTCCGGACGTGCAAGCTGGGTTTCGCAAGGGCAAAGGAACTAGAGACCAGATTGCCAACCTTCGCTGGATCATGAAAAAGAGAGAGAGAGTTCCAGAAATCCATCTACTTTTGCTTTATTGATTATGCGAAAGCTTTTGACTGCGTAGATCACAGCAGATTGTGGCAAGCTCTCCAAGAGATGGGAGTTCCAATTCACTTCATCTGTCTCCTCAGGAACTTGTATGAAGGGCAAGAGGCCACAGTCAGAACTGGGCATGGTCTTACTGATTGGTTTCCGATTGAGAAAGGAGTGAGGCAAGGCTGCATCCTGTCGCCCTGCCTATTTAACCT
Source organism: Amblyomma maculatum (assembly GCA_023969395.1). Lineage (NCBI taxonomy): Eukaryota > Metazoa > Arthropoda > Arachnida > Ixodida > Ixodidae > Amblyomma > Amblyomma maculatum. The sequence goes on along the minus strand of JAJIZL010027433.1, from coordinate 66,494 downwards.
ATATGCAGAGTGCATCATGAGGAAGGCCGGTCTGGACGAGTCTTCAGCTGGAGAGAAGATTGCTGGAAAACGTATCAACAACCTTAGATATGTGGATGATACCACTTTAATATCAGAAAGTGAAGTGGAACTCAAGAGACTTCTGATGCGCGTACAAGAAGAGAGTGAGATGTTTTGGCTTAAACTGAACATTAAAAAGACAAAGATCATGGCGTCTCGCCCTATCAAGTCCTGGAGCATCAATGGACAAGAAGTGGAAGCTGTGACAGATTTTCTGTTCTTGGGCTCCAAGATTACCTCGGAAGGAGACTGCAGCCATGAAATTAGGAGACGCCTGCTTCTGGGAAAGAGAGCAATGGTTAGCCTTGACCGCCTAGTAAAGAGCAGAGACATTAGTCTGCCAACCAAGATCCGTATAACTCGTGCTATGGTCTTTCCAGTTGTGATGTATGGATGCGAGAGTTGGACTGTGAAAAAGGCTGACCGCCGAAGAATTGACGCGTTTGAATTGTGGTGCTGGCGAAGACTCTTGAGAGTTCCTTGGACTGCCAGAAGATCAAATCAGTCGATATTGTCCACCATAAACCCTGACTGCTCATTGGAGGGTCAAATTCTAAAGTTCAAACTCAGCTACTTTGGTCATCTGATGAGAATAGAAGATTTGAACTCATCTTTTCTAGCGCTTCTTTAACACACAAGGGACATTAGATAAAGGAAAAACACATAAGAACAGGAAGGACGCTAGCGTCCGTCCTGTTCTTTTTGAGAAGAGAGGGGTCGCTGGAGAAAGATTTGATGTTGGGAAAGCTTGAGGGTCACCAGAGAAGGGGTAGGCAGCGAACGCGATGGTTAGATGGCATCCTCGAGGCACTGCATATGATGTTATGTGATGTTAGAAAGCTAGTGAGAGACCTGAAATTGTGGTGTGACATGGTCCATAGGGTCACGAAGAGTCGGACACGACTGTACGACTGAACTGAGCTGATGCCTGCCTTGCAGACCTTGCACGTGTTGTTGGCCTATATTTCGGAGTAAATCCTACAGCGGGTTCGGGTATATCTAAGGCAAAAGCCTTCGTTGGCTCATGCTGTCGTGGACAAAATGTGTCCTGCTTTTGCGTCGTTCTGATTGGCCGAGGCGGGATGACGTTATAGAGGTGTCGACCAAACACTCAGCACCACCACAGTAGGCGCGAATGCGTGCCTTATATGGCCTTATGTCAAGCAAAGATCAATTACAATTTATTGATTGAAATATTTATTTTCCAAGTAATAACCAATTAAGAATTCAATTGATAACAAAAGAATGAAATAATAACACCCGAAGTAATTGAACCTCAATAATTAATCATAAGTGAGTACCTAAATAAATGATAATTATAACTGCTTAGTTCCAGTTGCCAAGTAGAATGCAGCACTCAGGCTTTCGCCGTTGACTTTTTTAGTTGCTAATGTCCCTCGTAATTTTGTTCTGTTTAATTGCCTCCATGGCGACTTTCTGAGCACTGCATATTTTGTTGATTGCCGGAGGCGATTGCAGCGGGCTAGGTAGAAGGCTTTGGTTAATTCATCGAAGCCAGTCGGCCTCTCCTCTCTTATTCGCCATGACACCTCCCTTGCACGGTATGTGAGACTCGTGCGACAGAGTCAGCGACTTCACTGAGCTAAATAATATGCAGAGAAATATTACCCATGTGTGCGGGGAATCAAACCAGCTCTACCTTGTGCGGTGAGTTTCGCGTTCCTGATTATTTGGCAGGCTTCCATGAAATAATCTCTCATTGGCGTGATTTTTCGCAAGTAGCTACAACGACCCCACCATTCAAATTAGATAGGGCAATCGCGATAGCTAAATGTTTCGCCACTTCGACGTATAGAGATTTTACGCTGATGTAGTGGACAAACGTTCTGGCAGTGGCGATAACCGCGAGAGCATATAGACAATCGTCTTGATATTTGGCAGCGTCCTCAAATTTTAAGACTGCACGCACACAGAATGCTTAAAGTTATTTGCATTAGGCAGAGTTGCGGCTGACACAAGTATCTACATTTTTAACTCCTAGTTGAATGGGGCGATTAACTAACTAGAGACTTCTTTAGAAATAGATGTTGAACACTAGCCGGTGCTATTGTTTAGTTTTTACTAGGTGTTAGGAGTTATTTATTTTGGGCCGTTTGGTTCATGATATTTTGCCTCAAACCGAAATCTGCAAATGCGCTTGTAAGAGCACAGTATGCCACAGTAAAACACAATCTATTGGAGCACTTCCTAGAATGAAGAACCAGAGAAATTGGCACGCAGATGCGCCATTGTCTCTTTCCCTTAAGAAAAACTATAGCGACAAACTGGCACAAATCTGTTAATCAGGTCACGTCACGTACTACAGATCCTCTCACCTGGTTCGAGCATACACGTGTCAAAATGCATTGATCATGCCTCGCCACCGTGAGCTTAAGTAAGGGACGTGCAGAGCGCCAATTGAGGGGGTAACGAAGCTATGCTAAATGTTTAGCCACAGCTATCCGAAGAATCAGCGCTGGCCATATCCTCGAGGGCGCACATATGGATGCATAGTTCCCTTGTCACCAAAAATATAACTGGATCGAGCCACGGACGTCATCGATCTAGCACATTCAAAGCAAAGAAAGTTTCCAGGGCTTTCCTGAAGTTAGGAATATTGCTTGGTGACACCAGTGTCAATAGAATTGATTTTAAACTGGCCGTTCAGCCATCCTTACATTATATGCCAGAGTGTCTTTCGTGAGCTTTTCCGCCATACAGAACTTGCACGATGAGGCTATGCAATTTCTACCCATCAAAAGAAACGCCGAAATCAATACCAATCTCAAAAGTAATTTATAATAACAAGTTTCGGTATCACGTTGCTCCGAGGCGCTTTATATTTTGATTGTATTGTAGTGCAATGTGCAAATTTCCCGTTTTATTTTAAGTTACATGTGTGCGTTCACTTCTGATATTATTCTGTATAATTTGCATTACATAATATAATCAAATATCCCGAGTTTTAAACCAGGTAGTATATAATAGGATATACATTCGTTGCATTTATTTTTTTTTACGTTTTGTTTTCGGAGACTCGTGTGTTTCGTAAAGCTGTCATCTTCTATGAAAGTGTTTTGCGAGCTGCTCTCTTGACGCTACTATTGATATTTTTATTATACAGTTTATGCAGTTTCGAGTGGACGTAAAATGTTTGTTTTAATATTCTCAGTTTTCCTCGATAATACGTGCCTTCTAACAACACCATTGCTCGTCGTGTCGATTTCTTGAACCATCTTGGTTTTCTATAGAAACATACGTATTGCTGTTGTGGCACTTAGTTTAAAGCAAACAATTATAAACGGGAATAGATAAAACAAAATATACAATTTTGGAGCCACAGGGTGGTGCAGTGGTAAGACGCCCGACTACTGTCCGGAATACCTGGGCTCGATCCCAACCTAGGCGGCTGCGTTTTGATGGAGGCGAAACGAAGAGGCGTCCTTGTGCTGTGCTGTGTTGTTGTTGTGGCTGTAGGAAGAAGGAAAGAAAAATGCACGGGCCTGCTACTGGCTCTGTAGCTGAGCCACCTCCGCTGCCTCGTGCAGATGTCAGCGCACGTTAAAGATCCCCAGGTGGTCGAAATTACTCCGTAGCCCTCCACTACGGCTCCCCTCTCTCTCCACTCTCACTCCCACCCTCATCCCTTCCCTTACGGCGCGGTTCAGGTGTCCACAGAGTAAGTGTGACAGATACTGCGCCTTTCCCTTTCTGTGAACCAACCAACCAACCAACCAGCCACGCATGCTTTCATGTCATCATCTAATTTGCCGTGAAAAGTATTACCGCATCACCCTTGCCCTTATGTCATCGACCGCATAACTACCAGAACTACAGAATAGTGCGAGGGACAGCAAGTCATCACTATTCAGCCGTACACCAAAGACGCCCATATCGCCCGATGAAACCATTTCACTCTAGGGGGAATGAATAACTACCTTGAGTGGAGGTCTTCGACTGTCCACGAGGGAAATGTATCGTTCCTGAAGCCGTGGAAAACAGGAACAAGACTTTGCGGAAACATATCGTGCCGGATACGCAGCCATTGATAGCGTAGATCTTTGGTTTCTTCATTTCTTTACCCCTCCTAAAATAACCCCCTCTTAATATACTTTGTGACCTTCTTATGCCTAGCAAACAATGTAGAACAATAAGTGGTTATTTAGTTATGTCAATGTGAAGCTACAGCAAGAGAAAGCTTCACAGTCGGCGAACGCAAGAGAACTGAGATATGATGCTTAATGAACTGAGGCAGACCTAGTGCGAGCGCTGCTGCCCGCGCCACTCCCGCCTCCTCCTATTCCGAAACATTAGCCGGGGCCACCGAGCAATCGTCCCTATCATGGACGAAGAAAGTTGTCGATGTTGATTTCATAATGGCCGTGTCTGAATGACTGAAGACAAAGAGGAAAAAAAAGAATAAAAGGCTTGCCGGCATTATGATTGCGAATAAAGCCTGGCCGAGGACGCTTTCGCGCCACAGGTCGCTAAGACCCGATGGCGGAGGCCAAGGCACGCACCGCATGGCATGGGCAGGGGAACGTCTTCAAGTATAGTGGCGTCTTGGATAAAAGGGATATTGGTCACTACATCGGGTCAGTAGGTGTGATGTTAGTGGGTCCAGGTCTGTTCAGGAGCAATGAATAGGCGCGAGATCAGGCTCACGGACACATGCACACTTTTCTTTTCTTGACCACTAAAACACTACCACACGCACAGAGCCTAGCCTAGGCCTAATGGATTTGCCCAAAAAACGTCCAACAGTTTCTTAGTCCCTGTTTGCATTGGTGCCAGAGCAGGCGACCACGACAGTGCCCTGTAGTCCGGTTGCGGTGCTAGCCGGCCAATGGTAGAAGTTCCCTTTACTGCAACGCTGTGCAAGAACCAGGCCCTGGATCTAGTTCCCAGAGACCAGCAGCCGGGGTATGACGCTGGCCCTGTTCACCGGGTTCTGCGGCAGGCCACGTTTAGGCGTCCCAGTGCTCGTACTGCAGTGGGTTAGACCCGGGTATGGCGACTGCCAGGAGGCAATGCGGCGGGGCACACCCAGTGAAAAGCAAGGCGCCCGTGTGCTGTGCGATGTCAGTGCACGTTAAAAAACCCCAGGTGGTCGAAATTTTCGGAGTCCTCCACTACGGCGTCTCTCATAGCCTGAGTCGCTTTGGGACGTTAAACCCCACAACCCGACACCCAGGTATTGCAGCAGGTCACGTCCGGGTACTGCGGTGGCACATGTGTGGCGGTCAGGTGCGATAGCGCAGTCCAACTGCATCCGGCAGTTGTCCACAAGATGGCAAGCGCTGGGCGGCACCCGACCCCGGACCAGGTGCCCGGAAGGTGCTGGCGAGCAGGCCCTTGACGCCAGGCTCACAATGGGGAAGTAAACCGCCCAGCGACGCTCTGGATTGTTCGTACCGCTCCCCTGCCTCGAACGAGCTCACGCGCACTGGATCGCCCCGCACGCTGCCGCATTTGACTTCTTTTTTTCACGAGCAGCCCGCACACTCGTACGCATGATCACCGTCATCACGACCTCCCCCCGTTTCAAGACAGCTTCTTGCAACTGAGGGGGAGACGTGTCGGGGGAGAATAAACTACAAAAGCGTAGAAGAGCCACACACAAAAACTCGCTCAGACAATAATAATAAACATTGTTTCACAGGAAAGGAAAGGCGCAGTATCTGTCACACTTGCTCTGTGGACACCTGACCTGCGCCGTAAAGGGAGTAAGGTGGGAAAGTGGAAAGAGAGAAAGGGGAGCCGTAGTGAAGGGGTACGGAGTAATTGCGACCAGCTGGGCATCTTTAACGTGCGGTAACTTCGCACAGCACACGGCCGCCACTTCGTTTCGCCGCCATAGAAATGCAGCCGTCGTGGTCGGGTTCGAATCCGGAAACTCCGGCACAGTAGTCGGGCATCTTACCACTGCACCACCTCGGCAGGGCCAGACGCAGGCGGAAATTTCGATTTTGGAATTAAACGGCTCATACAATTGAGCCCTCGCCTTGTAAAATGTTTTAGTAACCAGAAACACACCACTACACACTTCACACACACCTCACAATACTAGCACCTGGATACGTTCTTAGGGTAGTGAACCCTGTATGTGCCCGATTGCCTTCTGGTCCTAGTATCAACTTGGCTTTCCTCGACGAACTTTATCGATTCCTACGACGCCGGCTCGCAGAACGCTGCTTAGGGGAATCGCCATCGGATGTCTCCGGGGTCACTGAGATGCGCTTAAATTCCGCTGCGGCTAATACTAGATGCGTAGTCGGAAGCTCTTTGTTGTTGCAGTACGTTTCTTGCTTAAGCTTCTGCAGTGATAGTTGGTCATGATTTGGTAGCTATGGTGCCATTATTTGGCTTTTAGCACAGGCCCCAACAAGTCTTCTGGCATCTCCTCGTTTATCAGGTTTATAAAACTCCTCATGGATGCAATCAGCGGTGCGCCAGATTGCTTGGTGTTCGGATTTATTATGTTCATGCGCCATCTGTAAGAGTTGACGTCTGAGTGTCTGGGGCAAAACAACCTGTTTTATGATTCTTCCAGTCGCCATGAAGTAATAACAGTATAGGACTTTTCGTTCCTCACAGAAGCAGTACTTGTCCACCTTACCGGATCTGAACTCCTTGTTGGTCGTAGGAAGGAGTCGTTTAAGTGTCGCATCCTTCAACTGCTCTTCAGCTAACTGGCGTTCCGTAAGGTCAGAGCATTGGATAGGTGCTCCATTCAATGGAGAAACTTGTCCTCTTGTGCATTGCCCACTGCAGTAACACAATGCTGCATTTTGCGCATGAGAACTGCACTCTGGAAACGGGTGGTATCGTATCATGCCCGCGAGCACGCTAGTTCACCTACTCTCTGTTCGGATAGTTAGAGAGGATACCGGTAAGCTGTATGAAAGTTTCCCAAAGTATGAAAGTTTCCATTCCACCACACCAGATAGAATTGGCAAAGATATCAATTAAAGCTAATCGATAAGCGCAAATGGTTTAAAAGAACTATTAGACGGGCTAGATGGTTTCAAGCTTCAGACGGCATTCTTAGCGCAAAAAAAACACACGCACACGAGAGAAAAGGAGGGACACGGGACAAGCGCTACCTGGATGTAAGGCAAAACATAGATAGAACCCGTAACATGTCTTGACAGCGTCGCACCTGCCGCCAAAGTTGCTTGAAATCTTAACTTTGGAGGCAGGGTAACAAACTGGATTCCAAGGGAAGGAAAGCGTAGCAGGGGGCGGCAGAAAGTTAGGTGGGCGGATGAGATTAAGAAGTTCGCAGGGGTCAAGTGGATGCAGCTAGCACAGAACCGGGTTAAGTGAAGAAATAATGGAGAGGCCTTCGCCCTGCAGTGGGTATAATCAGGCTGATGATGATGATGATGATGATGCTGAACATGAAGAAAATTGAGCATGCTGTAAAGAACGGGGAAAGCCTTCAAGCGATGAACAAAAAAATCGGGCATACGCAAAAATCAGATGTATGCGCTAAGGCACTAGGCGAGCAATGTCATCACAGTTATGGAACAGATAGTCAAAGTAGCCGAGGAGTTCTATACTGATCTCTAAAGCAGCCAACGAGTCACCACAGTAATGAGATTTGCGGTAGGGAAATGCAGTCAGACGTTCCGTCAGTGTCGAAGGACGAAGTTAAAAAAGCATTAAGAACTATGAAAAGGGGGAAAGCAGCTGAAGGGGATCAGGTAACTATAGACTTGTTGAAGGACGATGAGGTTTCCTGACACCGGGGATGTTTCCGAGCGCAAGGTCGTACAAGGGTCTTTAATGCAAAATGCTGTCACCTCGCCTGTGAAATATGGCGTGCCCACTCGTACTCTTGCCACCGGTAACTGGGTTGAGGTACCATCGAGAAGAGACAATCTGCTTGTGCACCCACTAAGGAGTTCTACGGGACCGAACTGCGGCAGGAACATTACAATCCGTGTCTCAAAAAACACGAATGTCGTTTCCTGCCACTAATCCTTCTGTAACCGCCATAGTTCCTTTTGAAGACTGAAGCGAATATCCTAGCTTTCCGACAAGAACCATGCGGGCGCAAAACTTTCTTTTTAGACATTTTGTTAGTCCGGTTCAAGTCGGCCCAGCAGGTAAGAAAAGGGACCAACATAGCAATCAAAATCCCGATGCCCTTCGGGGTTGCACAACATGCACCTTAAATATGTCTTCCTCGACGGTTCGACGGAGCCCTCACTATGACGTCGCGCTTCACCAGGCTTCTTTCTGATTTCGGAACAGATCTGAGCTTCCAGGAAACAGACAAGGTGTTTCGGGCGGCAACATCGCAGGATTTGCTCAGCGATTAAAAAATCGCGCAGGTCTACAAATTGTTTAGGAACACTAGTCATTTCAATCCAATGGTCGAAGTAATCAGAAAGCCTTGCAGCAAACTGTGTTTCTGTCTCGCCATCTTCCGCTCCAGCTGTTCGAAATTTGTCATGATAACCTTGGTCCGTGATTTTACAACGCTGCAGAAGAGCCTTTTTGACCTTATGATAGTCTAGGAAATCTCCTGCAGACATCCTGCCGATCACGATCAAGGCTTCACCAGTTAGGCACATGCTTACAGCCATAACCCAATTATCTTGAAGCCAGTCCTGTCCCCGGTGCCATATGCTCCAACCGCTGCAAATATGCATGGAAGTCGTCATGTCGCTCGTCGAACAGGGGTAGCAGATTTTGAGAGTTGAGAAGCTGGGCTTGTGGCGCTGACACTATGGGGTCGGCATCCTCTGTCGCGCTGCTCCTCACTCCTTCTTCAAGTCTGTCTGAGTCTCAATTCGGAGATTTATTTCTCTCAGATGCCAATCGGTCTCACTCAGCAGCTAATCGAATTTCCTCTCTTACAGCAGCACGTTCAGCCCTTTTCTCAGCGCGTTCCTTGTCTATCCAGTCTCTCAGCTTGGTGCCGGAAAAACCCAGCTTGGCGCCCAACGTGTCTAGACGCTCAAGGTCCATCTTCGCTCAAGCGTTGCTCAGCCCTCTCTCTATCAGATTATGTTCTCGAATCTTTTAAATTCTAGGAATCCTGACAGGCTCGCCAAATTGTGATGTTTCTAGTGGGCCCAGGTCCGTTTAGGAGGTTTGGTCAGGTGCGACATCAAGCTCACGCACACATCCACGCTTTTCTTTTCTTGACTACAAAAACACTACCACACGCACAAAGCCTAGCCTAGGTCTAATGGGCATGTCCAAAAAAAACGTCCTACTGTTGCTTAGTCCCTGGTTGAGTTGACACTGGAGCAGGCGACCCCGACGATGCCCTGCAGTCCGATGGAGGTGCTGGCCGGACAACGGTAGAAGGTTCCCTTGCTGCCACGCTGTGCATGAACCAGGCGCTGGATCTGGTTGCCAGAGGCCAGCGGCCGGGGTATGACGCTGTCCCTGTTCACTCGAGGCGGCCAAATACCATGTCCTGCGGCAAGCCATGTCAAGGAGTCCCAGTGCTCGTACTGCAGTGGGTTATACCCGGAACCTGTGAGTGCCAGGGGGTACTGCAGCGGGTCACTACAGGTATTGCAGCGGGTCACGCGCGGTTACTGCAGCGGTACAAGTGTGGCGGTCAGACGCGATAGTGCAGTCGAGCAGCCTCCGGGAGTTATTCACACAGTGGCAAGTGCTGTGCGGCACCAGACCCTGAACCAGGTGTCCGGCAGGTGCTGGTGAGCCGGCGTTTGACGCCAGGCCCTCAAATGTGAAGTCAACCGCCCAGCGACGCTCTGGAACGTCCGTCCCGCTCCCCTGCCTCGAAAAAACTCACGTGCACTGGCTCGCCCCGCACGCGGCCGCACGTAACTTCTTTTCCACGAGCAACCCGCGCACTCGCACGCGCGATCACCATCATCACATTAGGGTTACATGGTCGTTTTGTTCTCTCGCTGTGTCTTGTTGTCATGTGGGGGCGTTGTGTGAGTCTCTCTATCGCGTCATGTGGCTGTCGCAGGGTACGAGATCGAGGAACGGCAAGATCTTGCTAGGTCCGGCAAGCTGGGGACCAGCATTGCGATTCCTTCTAACCTTCTGCCGAGGGCACAAGAAGACGCAGGGCGCCAAAGCTCCGATCCAGGATGAGGGGTGATGACATACTTGCACCTTCAACAAAGTTTTACGGGGCGCCAATCCGATTCACAGAGACAACAGAGGGAGATGACGGTCGATGATTGAGCGATTTATTATTGAATTGCGGCAGCCCTAGCGCGACCGCTTCTGCCCGCACCACTGCCCGCTTCTTCCTCGTCCTTAACAATATGTCGCGCTCAAATCGAGGTAAACGCGTCAGCGCGATGAAGCCATACTTTTTTTCCTTGAGTAAACGTTTTCGACATTTTACGATGTCGCCACGCTTTTCTCATTACTGAGCTCAATATCCGTCAGGTGCATGGCAATATATTTCCTTGTGAACTGAGCTTTGATAAGCACAGCCTTTCTTCATGAGCTCCTTTCTCTAATGAGGCTAATATCACTTTTTCGACAGAACCGTATATTATAGAATACAAGTCACCTCTATTCGTTGAGTTGTTCACGTGTTAAACAGCACTTGTCGCACTGCGTGTAGAAGTTAATCTTCTAGGTAAAGATACCGGCGCACATAGGGTTTTAACCCCTTCAGTTGGCACGAGAGTAGTTTTCTATCTGCCTGGGAGATCGCGGGAAGCAATATGCTGCAGTCTACGTTGCTTACTTGTTTGATGGTCGCTATTGGAACAATGTTTAGGACGGATGGTTGAAAGTCTAGAACATAGCAACCACCCTTTACTCCATATACAATCTAAAAATAATAGAGGAGAATAGGTCAGGTCATTCGAAAGGCTGAACCTATGCAGGAGGTTTTAATTATGGCTGGGGAGGCCATTTTGTTTGATATTATAATAGCAAGGCAGTTTTTTGTGATATTTGTGTATCGAAAATAGCCAGGGGCTCCCGGCCTACTGACGCCCTAGGCACACAAGCCTGTGATCAGCGCGCTCTCGCATGCTTTCTGTTCTTTTTCCGAGCGTGTGTGCACTAGGTTGCGCCCCAACGACGCATTACCAGTTGTTGAGTGCTATTTGATGAATCACGGTGGTGAAGCTTGACAAGCGCGGAGCATACAGCCGCAGGGGAATATTTTTGGAGAAATGCGGCTGCATTAGGACACGCTGCATCGTGTTATCATTGTGGCGACGGCCCCTCGCAGCCCGGCATGACGTTCTTAGACCTACTCGGGGTGTGTCGTCTATCTTGGCTTTGCACTGAAGACACACCGGCGGCAAGCTCCTGGACGGAACCTGTCGCGGTACCTGGCGTGAGTGGCTGCTTCCTCCGCAGCCCTTCTTTGTGCTACGTTATGTTGTGCGCTGTAAGCGCGAAGCTTCGTTTCTTGATAGTCGGACCCTCCTTGCAATCGCCACTCTGTTTCTTTCCCATTTAGTTCGCTACAATGCCTGCGTAGCACGTTTTAGTGTATTTTTTTTATCCCGGAAAAAACCGTTTTAGTGTTCTCAATATCCGAGGCATTTTACACGTCGGGTGATCCAATTAATGAAGGCCGTGCCTTCAAGACCCTGGTGATCGAATTTTTAGGAGGCCTCCAGTAAGCCATCTCCCATAACCAGAGCAGGATCGGTAATAAATCCATCTAAACAAAATCAAGCTATACATTTTGAGGCAATCGACAACACAAAACGTTATTTGAATCTCAAGGAGTGATCGTCTTTTAATGACACTTTGTAACCACTACTCTACGCTTTTTGTCCTCGTTTTGTTTTAAACTCTAGGGCCATAAAACAATAAAACATTTTTCCTATGCAGTTTGTTTTCTATTTTACTATCTATTTTCTATTCTATTCTGTTTGTCTATATTTCAACCCAGTTAAAGCGCCTGTTCGAATGTTGAATACTAAAGTTTTGTCATACTTACGAGTTTGTTGGTTAAATGACGTCATATTTTAATGTATTGATTGTTTTTATTCAAGCAATGTTGTGGTTGGGTTAATTTCACTGATATATCTAATTTGCTCTGTATCAAATGCTCATTGTTCTATCAAATGTCACGGCGTATTCATTTTCTTTTTATCACCATAGTACACCGCACCGCTCAAATGAAGGTCCCCTAGCCCCCGTAGGGGAAACTAAAGGCAAGAACTTAAGGAGATGAGGTTGCTACAACGAAGGTCCTCCGCCGCCGACTACGAATGACGGCGCTGCAACATTTCCACCGCCGCTACTCATGACGGCAGCATCCACCACTACACGGCCAGATTGCAGGATGACACCACCGCCCAGCGAAGTTACAACTGTGTGCGCTTGTCGTGACTTCGGTACACGAAGTAGCCAAGATCGGACACGAAGGCCCATGCGCAATACAAGGACATTAACAAGTGACCATGAAGTGTATATAGACGGTCGGGTGGTTACTGTCTTAGTTGACACAGAGCTGACTATTCTGTCATCAGTAAGCCGTTCGCCACCTAGCTCAAGAAAGTGACGACCACTTGGATGGCCCGTTTCGTTGTACTGCTGGCGGTACCTTTATTACGCTGCCAGGGAAATGCAAAGCAATGGATACAGTAAGTGGACGTACAAAGCCTACTAGTTTTGTCATCCTACAGCAGTGCTCAAGTCATGTAATCTTAGATATGAATTTTCTCAGTGAGTATCGGGTGACCATCGACCTTAAATCTAAGCTCATCAAGCTTTAGGCGGACAACACCACATATACTACGACGATGTCGACGCAACCTGTCGCTCTAAACGTCCTCGACAGAGACCTAACTATGCCACCCCAATCAAGTGCCGTCGCTTGCGTTGGCACCGCCGACATGGAAACCACCAAGGCGGCGCCGAAGAAAACACACACTTGCTCTTGCAATCGGGCCTCGGCTTCGCAAGATGGATCACCAGTTCCGGAACGAACAAGTTGAGGCGCTGGTGAAAAAATTCCTGAAGAATACTGGCACCTTAATAAGGGAACGGCGATCGCTTTTCTTGATGCGCTAGGATTCACCAGAAATGTATTCCCTTAACAAACAAGCTCGAAGACGATGCCCCCACTCGAAGAAACCTGCGTACGTTTGACGTCAATCCAGCACAACCCCAAAGCAGGTAAGAACGGATGCGGACCAATTTCCGAGAAAAGCGAATGCTTTACGTCAGCCTCGAAAGTGCAACATATGAACACGCTAGACCTCGCCGCCAAAGCCCCTATCATGTAGCTTCGTGAGAACGCCAGGCCATCCTCGATTAAGTAGAAGAAATGCTTCGAGAAGACGTTATCCAGCCATCACAGAGCTCCTGGGCGGCCCCAGTCGTTTTGGTGAAGAAAAAAGACGGCAGCATTCGCTTCCTTGCCAATTAGCGCCACTTGAACAGCACAACAAAAAAAGCCGTCTACTCCCCCCCCCCCCCCCTCCCGCAATCGGCGACACACTGGACCGGTTATGCAACGCTAAATATTTCACATCCATTGACCTTAAGAGCGGCTAATGGTAATTGGAGGTCGAGATCGACGAAAGAGATCGCGAAAAGACAGCACTTGTCACACTATACGGCTTATCTGATTTCAGTTTGATGCCATTCGGCCTCTGCTCCGCACAAGCTAGGTTTCAAAAGGTTATGGACATTGTGCTGGCGGGCTTGAAGTGACATATTTGTCTTGTATACTTGAATGATTTCGGTGTCTTTTCGTCGAGCTTTAAAGACAACCTGAAAAGATTTCGTAGAGTGCTCGAAGCGATTATGTCATCAGGGCTGAGTTGACACCAGAGAAATTTCACTTCGTCTACGAGGAACTGCGGTTCTTAAGCCACATTGTTAGTAGAGATGGTGTTCGCCCACATCCGAAGTAAACAGCTGCGACCACAGTTTGCACCGCCTGCCAAAAGCAGCAGCCAACTATTCGACGACATAGATTATCCTGCCATCATTTAGGAAAAATTAAAGATTTCGCCCTTATTTGTATGGATGACCATTCAAGGTTGTAAGGGATCACCATGCTCTGTGCTGGCTCACAAACTTAAAAGATTCCTCCGGTTGCCTTCCGCGATGACAGCTGCGTCTTCAAGAATTCGACATCACATTCGTCTACAGGTCTGGCCACAAGCATTCCGATGCAGACTGCTGTCACGAGCACCATTGACTCGCCGCCTTAAGCTGACGACAGAGACGGCTTCTTGGGACCAGTAAGCACCAGCAGCGCTCGGACCCTGATTTTAAATAGCTGTCACATCACCTAGAAGAAAGAAAGGTCGCTTCTGCTGTTGTGTCAGGCATTATTTATTGTCGTTCGCCTTAAACAATGACATCGTCGTGAAGAATTATTTCGCACCCAAAAGAACCTCGCAGCTTCTTGTTGTTCCCAAAAACCTCACATAGGAGATTCTGCATGCGCTGCACGATGCGCTGACAACAGGGCATCTCGAGTTTGCGCGCAGAGGAGAAATATTACTGGCCACGGTTGCCTGCCGCTTTTGCTCCTTATATGAAAATGTGAAAACGTAACCCCGAATTAGATCAGCTGGTGCACTGAATCCAATACCGCCCCCGATTAAACCGTTTCAGCAAATTGGTATGGACCTCCTCGGCCTCTTTCCAACTTCATCAGCGCAAAACAAATGAACCATCGTGGCGACCGATTACATGACCAGCTACGCTGAAGCAAAATGTCTGCCCAGGGAAGTCTGAGTTCCTTATATGTCGCCCCACGACCCGCGGATGCCATTCCACACCTATTATCATTTAAATCGATGGCGTTCCTGTGAGGACGTGACTGCGCTAGGGGTTCTGAGATTTCACATCCAGAAAAATGCGACAGGAGTGTAACTCTCAAGAAACTAAAGCGGGTCACAGGCGCGATCTGCAACTCATCCGCCCAGTTTCGGGATATTACCGAGGCATGCAGTAGAACGACCTGTGTCATCTCATTCACTCCTTCGTCTTTAGTCGTTTCTTATACACAGTCCCCTATCTCCGACTCAACAGGCAGGAAACGGACATTTGCACATCATGTTGCGCACGTCGTTCAAGATGGCCCTACACCTGCCAATCAACACTTCCACAGAACACCTCGCCGGAACGCATTCTCTGTGCGGCCAACTCAACCGCCATCCCCACGGTCTTCGGTCTCTCACTCTGGACTTTTGGGCGGGGGCGCATGTTTCGATGTGTTTTCATCGTCGCCAATGTCCATCAAACCATTCTTGAATTCTAATTTCTGATGAATTTTGATCTGGGGCACAGCCGCCGTCACTATCGACGTATCGACGTATCGACAGCACGATGAGATTATACTCGCGTTCATCCGCTGTCGCTCCCAGTGGCATGCGGACGCCGATCCCGTAACGCCCGAACGCTGAAGTCCTCGCATACGTGGCGATGTCACGAGATCTTGTAAACTCCACCAGCCACCCAAGCATGGTACAACTCACCACATTGTCACGTATGGTCCACCCGTCGCAGCTCGCCCTCGGCGCCTCTTCGGTGAATGTCTGGCGATTGCTGTAAGGGAATTTGACCGCATTCTCTATCTCGATATTCGCACTTCGTCCAGACTTGGGCCTCATCGCTCCATCTGGTGCCCACATTGTCAAAGCGTATCATCAAATCCCCGTTGCACCAGCCGATAAACTGAAGATGGCCATCACTGCACCCTTTGGTCTGCTTGAGTACGTGCGCATGCCCTTAGGGCTACGCAAACTTTACCGATTAGTTGCAGAAGTGACGCGCGGACTCCCGTTAGTATTTACCTACTTCGGCGACATCGTTTTCACGAGTTGTACTCCACAATATGTTGAGCGCTACCACCGGGAACTTTTTCAACGCCTCCAACAATTTGACTTGGTTCTCAAAGCCCAGAAATGTGTCCGCGGCTCGTGTGAGCTCGAGTTCCTGAGCCGCCAAACCTCGGCGCAGGGTGTTTATCAATTGCCTTCCCACGTTCAAGTTGTTTAAGGCTTCCCAGGACCCACTACCTTGCGCACTCTCCGCGAGTTCCTGCGCCTAGTGAATTTTTCCCGCCGTTTTATTCCGCCCTGCGCCAAGATTCTTCACCCCCGACCTACCTTCTTCACAGAACCAAATCCTCCTTCTCTACGATTTCCTAGTCTCCCAATGCTTAGGCTGCTTTCAAGGCTGCAAAACAAGCCCTTGCCCATTCCATATATATCTCCACTCAAGGATTTCAGCGCCCAATCATACCGTGGTGGACGTGTCCAGCATGGCTATGGAGTCCGAGTGGACTTCGAGTGGTACACACTGGGTTTCTTCTCTCGGAAGCTCTAAACTGCTGAGACTCGCTACAGCTTATTTGGCCGTTAACTGCCCACCATTTAGCCAACCATCCAGCATTATACCACCAAATCTTGGAGGGCCAGCAATTTTTCGTTATAACAA
>JAJIZL010027433.1:0-49642 GCA_023969395.1 Amblyomma maculatum | reverse complement strand
AGAGAAGTTATGTGATGTTAGGAAGATAGTGAGAGACCGGAAAGCGTGGCGTGACATGGTCCATAGGGTCACGAAGAGTCGGACACGACTGAACGACTGAACTGAACTGAATAGAGAGAGAGGGGAGGGAAGAGAGAGAGAGAGAGAATTGTCGGGCACTTTGCAGAGGCTACCACTACGAATATGGAGTTAACAAAATATCCGTCTTTGATACTAGTATGAAGCAGACCATCTGCGCTCTACTGCAGGGGTCAAACGAATTGCCACATGAGTAACATGTCTTTTTTTATTCAACGGCACTCATCCTTGAAATATAGATTTAATGTTTCATATTATGTGTAAGAACTCAAATATATTTTCATATCATTGTGTCACTTGAGAGAGAAGCTGTTCCAGCTTTGCATTTATACTTGTCGTAAATTATTACTGGACTTGTCTCCTTGCACATCTCATAAAACTCGTATTCACAACCACGATAGAGGCACCGGCGTATAGAAGGAGGATCCGACATTTCACCGCAACGTTTGTCAGCATTTTCTAGCCACTGATACACTTCGCATTTCAATACTCCTGGAAGGAAAGCGTGGTATTAAAAAGTGCTGTTTATGAACGTTCATCTGAAGAAGGTCAATATACTAACAATATGGCGGCATAGCGCTGTAGTGTAGCGTCCGTATCATCAACATATCACTCGCACCTCGGCTTTCTCCATGACGCTTTGACGTCCCTTGCGTGCAGTTTGAGCACGAATTGAAGGTCAGCTCTGCACCCGCGCTGCGCTACGGCTGTTATATTTGAACTTGAAATAAACTCTGCGTCGGCATCCCTGCCGATTGATATTTGACAGCGCGTGGGATTGGAAAGTATGAACTCTGGCATATGTTAGCAGGCATATGTTAACAGAATAAGATACCGCATATTCTTAGCCGAATCTTACACTATGTTTTCATGATAACACTGATCATAAGTACGCAGATTTGATTCGAGCTGGCCCGGCCGTTTTTGTTGAAAACAGAACCTTGATACTTGGTTACTGTGCTATAACAATACACGCTAAAGAAGCCTTCGTTGTTGACATTTTCTTAGGCTAGCAGTACAGCGTTCACTATTGGACGAGTAGTATTGGCATTTTGAAGCATGTAAAGGAACCGAATAAGATATTTTACCGTGCAAATTGTTCGTATCCTGTACAATATGACGAGATGACGGTCAAATGATTACTCCAGTTTTCAGTTCTCTATAGTCTTTATTTAAATTGTAGGTTTTCATTCCGGCTCAGAGTCGTCACGAATGCTGTTATTAAGGTGACTGCCTGGTAGGGAGAGAGTTTCTGCGCCTATGTTCGTACATTTTAACGATATATTTCTGGCGAGTCAACAGTCTTTGATTGCAATAAAGAGGAAGATAAGCATCGTTTTTCCTGAGCTACAATCAACATTCACCTTTATTTCGCTTATCCTAATTCCTAGTTAGCATGTTCACAAATTTTCACACATAGATTACGACATGTCTTAAAGAGAAATAAAAATAAGCTCATGTATTTATTACGTGTCTATTTAAAGTTCTGGATGATACACATTTATGTGGCCTATGGGCACCTTCTTCACTTGATGATCTGAAGATACTGGATGGCAATCCCACTAAATACAACTTTGTTTTCAGCTCAAATATTTTCCTTTAGTTCCAAAGGCTTCCTCTGTCAGATTTTGTGGAAATACTAACTTAATTTGCAGCTTTTATTTCATTACCTCTGCTCTGACAGAATCAATCATTCACAGTAATTAACGTAAGCACCGGTGGTCATGACAATGAACTTGTTGCGTAACCTTAACGACGTCACGTTAATGCTCCAAATATAATCGGAAAATAAAATAAAACACGAAAATTAGGCATTATTCATTGATTCCTGTACACTGCATTTGCTCAAACACTGGAATAAGGACAATGAGTTTGTTGCTTTCAATTTTCTACTCGGAATGCCACAATGACACTGCCATTTCATGGCTGGCCGCAATAAACTTCGGTCATGTACACGTACGCCATTTCCAAAGTACTCAAAAAGCAAGGCGTGCAATTTTAAAGTTTCCTCTAAGACTGACAGAATTCAGATGGTGTAAAATTTTCCTGTCCCCCCTGACCTTTCCGAGGGATCCGTGCAGCCTAGAGCTAAAGTGACACTGAAACCCTATTTACCGATGGATGCGTAGCAAAAGCGCAGCCCCAAACCTTTATCACTGTTTCCACGAGAGAGGCAGTTTAATACAAAACAAAGGCACTGCACGCTTTTATGCCCGCTTTGAAATCAAAACGCAAAGGCGCACAGCAATAACAAGTGTCACTGATGAAGCTGCGGTCACACGATGTGATATATGCACTCGTACGCTATCACTGAGCTGTCCAGTGGGGGCCAGTCACAACACGTACCCATTGTAAGTATTACGGAAGGGACGTTTGCGCTATGAAAGCCGAGGTATGGAAAAAGCTTTGAGTACAGTGAGGTGGATTGTTTTCTGCATTTTAAATAGTATACTGCAGAATCCCAAGGGACACTGAGGTTTTCGAGCCACACGAACTAAGCAAAATACAGACCCAATGGCCAAATATCTGGTATTTGACTATTCTAAGGTTTCGCAAGTCGGCCTTACCTTAGTAATACTGTACAAGAACTCTTCAATTTGCCCAGCTAATGTATGGGGATAACCTTATCGAAAACATAAAGTGTGCCACAGGAAAACTCCGAGAGATTTAGCCTTTTAAATAAGTACCTAAGCGATGGCACATAATTGCATGGCTGAGGTTCTTGCATCAAAGAAGATGGAATTTAAACTTTTATATCCAGCATCACTTTTTTAATTTGAATGGCCATGACTACTGAGACGTGATATAAAAACGAATATCAAGTCCTAAACTTCTAGGCTGCACATCTTCCTAAACCGATGTAACAGGAGAGGTGGACGAGTCATGATATTAACGAAACAGGACTGCAAATTTAACATTTCCGAAACATTTACTGAGACAACAGATGTCTACGAAGTACATAATATGCTGTATGACACATGTATTTTCATTTGTTTGCAGACCACTCCTTGTAAGCTTTACCAAGTTGTCTTTTATTAAAAATATTTAGTTGTGTCAATGACCAGCGGTATGAAGTTCTTCTTAGACGTGAAAATAAATCTTCTAGATGACTCAGTTGCTACCAGAGATTTTGCTCAAACTGTAGTAGCAAATGCCTTTTTACGAGTTACTGGGAGCCCTACGCGTATTCAGCGCGATACAGCAACTTTACTCGACGCTTTCATAGTAAACATCACTGATGATTTGCTAACATCAGGCTTCCTGGAGACCGAAATCAGTGACGACCTGCCGATATAACTATTCGTTTAAATTCTTTCGGTACTTCCGAAGCGGACAAAACCTATTTTAAATCACTTACCGAAACACAAACGAAGCTATGCTAAGCATTTTTATAACAACGTTACAAAAATTTCAGGGGGTGAGACAAGTTTTCTGATCGCTATGATGCCTGTACTACGTTTTTTCATGTATTTAAGAACATGTATAAGGAATATTTTCAGTTAGATACCACAAAGGAATCCTCAAAAGATTGTAAGGCATAGCTAGCACGACATGCCCTAAGGCAATACGCCTCAATAACAATCTTTATAAGCGTTTCATACAAAGAAAAGTATATAAGATCTGAAAAGCTTTAATTGTTATTGGAATAAGGT
The DNA here is from genome assembly GCA_023969395.1 of Amblyomma maculatum. Classification (NCBI taxonomy): domain Eukaryota; kingdom Metazoa; phylum Arthropoda; class Arachnida; order Ixodida; family Ixodidae; genus Amblyomma; species Amblyomma maculatum. Next base: position 45,911 of record JAJIZL010027433.1, on the reverse strand, counting down.
AAATAGCTTTGAACGAAAAGCAAAGAGAGACTGCGCAAATAATTTGTTTAACGCAGACGTAATTAGAACTACTATTGTGTGGAAATACGTAGGCACTTTATTGAACAAATCCGAAAGCCCACAATTGAGGAGCTAAAGATTATGGCAAAATATTGCTACGAAGACAAGACGACGAAGCGGGCAGTGGCGCGAGGCGGAGTGCTCGCGCTAGGCTCGCTGGCCATTAGACCATATTTCATCGTCATGTCATCAAGTCGTTCTGTTTCTGTTGTGTCGCTGTGTTCCATCACTTGTCATGCCACCCCGTAACATTTTAGTTGGAGGAGCGGGTCCTCCCCATCCTTGCATTGGACCGTCGACGCCAACTGTACGCCGGGACCGTCGGCCGAAAGCCAGTGGCGATCGCCGCCCAGCTCTGCCCCTGCCCTTTCTGCTCAGACCCGACCAGCCGTTCTCCCCAGCCCCGCCCCCAGCCCTGACCACAACACATGACGACCAGAAAGAGCCTAAAGCTGGCCCGACTGACGCCACGACGAAGCGACCTCACGACCCGAGCGAAGGCAGCACCCCCGCCCAAGCCTTCCTGCGTCTCCAAGGGCCTTCGCCTTCGGCAAACGGTGAACACTGGACCTGATGCTCCGGGCAAGCATTCATCCCATCTTAACATTCGTTGTGGTGTTTAGCGTTTCCTGTCCTAATCCTGTGTCTGTGTTCATCATCACGTCATGCACTGGATTTCTAGCAATCGATCGGGACGATCGGTTTGTGGCCCGGGTCATGCAACGAAGACAAGAGACGAAGCGGGCATTGGCGCGGGGCGGAGTGCTCGCGCTAGGCCCGCTGGTCATTAGACCATATTTAATAGTCATGTCATCACGTCGTTCTGTTTCTGTTGTGTCGCTGTGTTCCATCACTTGTCATCCCACCAGGTAACAACATAATCAGGTCTCGAATTATCAAACGCATTCAACAACCTTATCACCACTGCCGCGGTGGAAGCTGATTCAGAGGAAGTTTTTAACTACCTGGATTCTAATGTTTACACAAGCGCATTTATAGCCCCAGTAGGGCCAGAAGAGGTCGAGGAGGCTCTCCTGTCTTTCAAAGCGAGCGAAAGCCGAGACGTAGATGTTTTGCAAATTCTGTTAATTAAGCGTGTATATAACATAATTTTACAACCACTACACACACCGTATTTATTTCTGGCGTGTTTCCTTAAATACTCAAAATATCAAATGTAACTTTAGTGTTTAAATGTGGGAACAAGGAGGTGTTATTTAATTACCGACCAATATCTATTCTGCGGATGTTTCCCAAAAGCTTAGAGAAGTTAATTCACGCATGATAAGTTTTGTTAATTTGTGTAATATGTAACAGATGCTCAGTTCGGTTTTGTGAAAGGCAGGTCTTCTGGAGCTGCTTTACTAAGCCAAAAATAAATTATTTTAGAATCGTTTGAAACAGTCTTCGCTCTTGTGATATATGCAGACTTTTATAAAGCTTTTTACGATATTATCATAACATATTACTCCAGAAACCTAACCACTATTTCTTCAGAATTAATTTCAAAATTTTTCTCACAAGTTACTTGAAAAATCGCCGCCACACAGTTGCTATCCATAATTGCTTGTCCGAAATAAAGCACATCTCGTGTGTTCCTCAGGGAAGCATCTTAGAATCGCGCTTGTTCAACCTCTGCCTAATTGACATTTTGCAAACTAGTGATACTGTCAAATGTATTATCTATGAAGATGATGCGAGTTTATTCTTTACAGCTACCGCTATCTCAGAATAAGCTCTAAACGCGAACGCAGCTCTTGAAAGGCTGTTTCACCGGTGCAGAGCGTCTTTTTAGTAAATAAACACAATAAACACAAAATCAGTTTTATTCAGGGCTAAAACTAAAGCCACGGCCGCAAAACCCAATTTCCTGCTTAGACGTACCCCTTTGAATGATACTACAGAAAAATATGTCTTGGGATCTTCATGTAATAATCATTGCTCTAAACGTTCGAGGACCGCCGCCATTTTATCTAACGTTCACTATTTATTGCCTGTTGCGATTAAAAAGTTAATTTACAACTCACTATTTCTTTCTCACCTAAATTACAGCCACCTAGTATGGGGTACCACTACATTTACAAACATCCCTAAATTGCAAACATTACAAATAAAGCGGGTCGTATTGTCACGTAGTGGTAACGAGGTCGACGACACAATTGAAGGATCGATGATTGCACTAAAGAAACTGTTTATTTGGGCTGACATGCGCCTGCAAAAGAACTAAGCAACTAGGCGGCGGCGATAGAAAAAAACGTGCTCGTCGATCGTCGAACAAAGAATACCCGTCACACTCGGCAACGCTCAATTTAAAGGCTGCACAGAACAATCTAGATAACGTCGCAAGCAGCTACCAGCACGGGCTGGAACATTGTGGAAAGACACCCGAATGGCCAGAACCTTCGAGACAGATCTCGGTGCATCTTGTGCTACAACAAAACTGATAAAGGTGTGACTCGCGGCATCGAGCATTAACAAACAAAGATTACGGAACTGATACGCGGTCCAGAATCAGAGTGATAAGCCTGTATGCCCACGGCTTTTAAAAACCACAAATACTGTTTTGAAGGTTTCGCGGCAGTATTATTGCTGGCGTGCCATATAACACACATACCAAACCTATATTTCGTTCACTCAGAAATATGCCAGTCGTTAAAATGCCGCTTTATTATGCCGCTTTTAATTGCCTTTAGTTCATTTTGCTCAGATTATCTCTGCTACTTGCCTTTTGTTCTTTTCCTTGTCGTTTTTTACCCACCCCTGCAATAGCCCAATAGGACTGCAGTACGTACAAATATATAAATATTAAATTATAATGCATCACTGTCATATTTGCACCAGGACAAGGGAGAATCTTTAATACACTATCAGAAATAACAATGAGGTATAATGCTTACACAACCAGAATGAAGGGAACATGGTGCATACCTTGATCTCGTACTAATTATGGCAAATAAATGCTTCAGTACCGAATTCCCAACACGTTAAAACGGAACATTAAACATTCATTAACTTATATGATACATAACTTTGTCCACACTAATGTTTGTATTTTGTTACAGGGCACAGTAAAAACATTATGTGATGATTGTGTATATATATATTTGATTTTTTATGTGTCTAAAGATGTGCCTAACACAATATTAAATGTACTGTGCTTCTCATTTTTCTTTATATATTTCAAATGTACTTATGAAATTTGTGCTTCAATATTAAATTTCTTTTGCCTTTTTTTTTTTCATTGACAAATTATGTGTCGAAATAGTGGGCTACCGTTAATTTTACAAGGGGGTACAGTCCCTTTCAAGACATAAACTGACTTTTTGGCAGTGCCCTCCGACATCAATGATGCTCAATAAATTTTGATTTGATGTGTGTATTTTTCTAGCGAGCATATTTACCTAGAACATTATTTAGCTTTCATTATCGAGTTAGTATTGGCCTGGTACAAATACCGCGTTTATGATATTTAAGTGTCCCCAAAAAATGGCAGATTAGTTGAGATGTATGTGGCTTGCATACGGCAGGCCGCGAGTAATGTCTAGCCGCTAGCTTCACTCAAATGAGACGTATTAACATTTACGTGCTTTTTACAATAAAAAATGAGCTTAGCATGATAATAATACAAAGCGGAGAGGGAAACTATATAATGCTTTAGCGTTAAGTGTATGTTTAAGGAGTTTGTCGCCAGAACTATGTCGGCAGAATTGCGTCAAATTGGAGGCGATAAGAAAATAAAGAAATACTTACAGGCAATGGAGGATTAAAAATTGCAGCTACGAAAAAATTGGGGCATGTTGAATCAATATTTAATTATTTAGAGCCAAATAAGTCTATCAGATGGTCATATAGCCAACCGGAGTAAAGGCGACGTCTGAAGTGATCACGTAATACCTAACTCCCGGTCACGTGACGTATGAGGACGTCAGAATAGTGACGTAGTCATGTGGATGACGGGATCTGACGTCATTGTGACGTCGGGATCTGAACAAATCGGAAGTGTAGATGATTCGACACGAATGAGCCGAATAAAGGAGTGAAAGTGATCAGAAAGTGTGTATACTGTCGTTTCATCGAAGAAAAACGTTCCGAAAGCACTGCGAAATCTGCAGCAGAGAAATACGAAAGCTGAGCGTTCTTACGGCTCACGGTGCGTCGCCTGACCCTTGTCGGACGCAACCAGTGTTCGTTGAACGAATGTATGTACGCCGTCATCCTGTAATTAGTTCACAGAAAATCTAACACGCAATATCTGTCTCCCGCGGAATCTCGGTGAGACATCTCGCGGACAGAAATCGCGGAGGCGAGATCTTTAGCAAGAGATTTTTACCTAGAAAGCCTTTCGCCTTACAATATGAAGCAAAATGCGCACCTTGCTACATAGTGTCGTCACCGACACAGGTGCTATCATAATTTCCGCAGTGTTAAATCTACAACCTGCATACGATATACTGTGGGCAGCAGCAACGCTCAGACTTACGCGTTTCCCCAATGCAGATTGTGCATTAAAATTGAAAACGTTTGCTGTTTTTTACACGTGTAACAAGTTTTATACTTTCAGGACTTGGATTCTATTGCGCACATTAAAAATATCTAGCCGGTGTAAAGGTATCAATACGGACGGGCTACAACCACACACTGGACCTCCCGTGAAGTAGGAGAATTTAGGGCTTGTCTATTAGGATATCTTTCCAAAAAAATTAGGCATTGCATAAATACGAAAGGCTTGTTGTGAGCAGTCATATTAAATTTCCTTCTCTAACCCACCAAGCGAGATATCCTAACTTGCGTTCGTTTCAGTCGTAAATGCATGTCCAGGGAATAGAAAATATTGGAATGCTTTTAAAGCAGCATAACAATTATTGGCTTATAATAATATCTTTAAAAATTGCGTAATTTACCCGATGGGACAAAAAGTGAAATAAAGTAGACATAACATTTATGCACGGCGTGAAAGTCTCTCTTACCATTTCTTCGTGTTATGGACAAAATGAAACACTTTTCTGTGTCATTCCAATACCGCAAAGTATATTTCTTTCCTGATTGAAAGTCTGGAAGTGCAATGTAATATCAGCTTGAACCAAGCGTATTTAAAAAAAAAAACTGAGAATAAGGAACCAGATTTGGAATGCAAAGATGTGTAGGCACGGTGAAAAAGAATCGCATTGTAGTAGTGCGAGCAATATAGGCTAATAAAAGTCAATGATAACTGAAAAACATTTTTCTTTTTCTTTCTAGTGTCAAACGCAGATGTAAAATTACGTTCTAATCCACTTATTCATAAAGTAGCTACCCTCCTCCCTTTCCAAAAGCTTGACAACACTACTTCTTTGAAAAAAACCTTTAAAACAGGAACAGAATATGCAGGAATTTCCACATATATAGCATATGATGTGCGAGGAGACAGACGGCGGCCGCAAAGAGTATGGTGCAGATATGTTGACTGAAAAGTGGAAGGGTATGAAGAGGGCACTGTACTTCAGCATGACCAGCCATGAAAACTTTCTGCGAACACGCCGCCCGAGCAAAGACTCTGTGAAAATGACACCCCACTTCTGGAAAGGCGCACTGGACTATGAACTTATCAAATATATATTGCCGCCATGTTCATCGCAAGATTCAGAAAGCCCACTTACGGACGAACCTCTGTTCCTTAGTTCCCAAACTGTGCCGGTGTAGCTACGTTATCGGCATTACCAATGCTGGACAGGCTCGGCTTTTGACGCGGCATCGAGCGGGCTGCGCGGAGCCACACTCTGACTAGAAAAGAATCAGACGACACCTAGTTGCGGGGCTTTACCCTTCGTTACGTAACGGTCCAGTTAATATTTAGTAGACTAAGCCTCCGTCCCTGCACGCCAGTCATGCATCTTCTGCAGCTCATTTACCGTTCTTTGTTTTATTCGCTTTCAGCCGCATATTTGCACCTGTCTTCTCTTTGTTATGTTGTCAAGTCTTACAAAAAAAGCTTGACTGAAGCACCAAACTCTTACCCGTCTACGCAACAATTTTGGTGAAGAACTTTTTTAAGGGCATTTTACAACGTTTTACACGAACGAGCACAGCCATTCATTTTAACGAAGAATTTTGTGCACATTTAAAGCCCGGTGGCCATTCAGGGGCACTCGGGTTCAAACGAAGAATGAGCCAAAATGAAAGAAAGATACTTGAAGAAATCATGGTGCTGGGCTAGTCTTTGAAGCATACTTGGAACGAAGGCAGCACTAAAAATGACAACCACATAACAGGATGCGATACAAAGAACTCTATTATCAGCTGATTATTTTATGAGCTAGGTAAATTTATAAAAGTGGTCATGTCACATGACAAACTTGGGGTCGCCGGCTATCTTTGACAGATTGAACTATAAGAGATATGAATGGTTTATCGCCTCTTCGGTAGTGAAAGGTCACTATCGTCCAAAACAGTTTACCAAAAAGAAATAGATATCAAGGAACCGCACATGACATTAGACCCGACACGGAAGGCCTGTTAGTTTTTAACTTCACACATATTTCGGCAGAAAACAGCACTCAGCCGATTTAACGCGTATCGAGGAATCGCTAATGCCCTAATCCGCTTTCATCTCTATGTGGAAAACTCCTTTTCTTTGCTTTTCCTTGCTTCTTTAAAGTCGGGCACGAACTTGCATTGCATTACTTGGATAACTAGGTCATATCCCATGGTTGTCCTTTTTAGCTCTGTTTCCGTTCCAAGTACGGAAGATACGTTACGTGAAAGCCACCTCCTTGTTCACCTGGCAAGAATTTACATTTTATATATTGGTGCAGCAGTTTCGCATAGGCTGATATATAAGCATACGTCAGTTCAGTTCAGTTCAGTCGTTCAGTCGGGTCCGACTCTTCGTGACCCTATGGACCATTTCACGCCACGCTTTCCGGTCTCTCACTATCTTCCTAACATCACATAACTTCATCTGCAGTGCCTCGAGGATGCCATCTAACCATCGCGTTCGCTGCCTACCCCTTCTCCGGCGACCGTCAACCTTTCCCAACATCAAATCTTTCTCCAGCGACTCCTCTCTTCTCATCAGATGACCAAAGTAGCTGAGTTTTAACTTTAGAATTTGACCCTCCAATGAGCAGTCAGGGTTTATGGTCGACAATATCGACTGATTTGATCTTCTGGCAGTCCAAGGAACTCTCAAGAGTCTTCGCCAGCACCACAATTCAAAAGCGTCAATTCTTCGCCGGTCAGCCTTTTTCACAGTCCAACTCTCGCATCCATACATCACAACTGGAAAGACCATAGCACGAGTTATACGGATCTTGGTTGGCAGACTAATGTCTCTGCTCTTTACTAGGCGTCAAGGCTAACCATTGCTCTCTTTCCCAGAAGCAGGCGTCTCCTAATTTCATGCCTGCAGTCTCCTTCCGAGGTAATCTTGGTGCCCAAGAAGACAAAATCTGTCACAGCTTCCACTTCTCGTCCATTGATGCTCCAGGCCTTGATAGGGCAAGACACCATGATCTTTGTCTTTTTGATGTTCAGTTTAAGCCCAAACTTCTCACTCTCTTCTTGTACGCGCATCAGAAGTCTCTTGAGTTCCACTTCACTTTCTGCCATTAAAGTGGTGTCATCCGCATATCTAAGGTTGTTGATACGTTTTCCAGCAATCTTCACTCCATATGAAGACTCGTCCAGACCGGCCTTCCTCATGATGCACTCTGCATATAGGTTAAATAGGCAGGGCGACAGTATGCAGCCTTGCCTCACTTCTTCCTCAATCGGAAACCAATCGGTAAGACCATGCCCAGTTCTGACTGTGGCCTCTTGTCCTTCATACAGGTTCCTGAGGAGACAGATGAGGTGAATTGGAACACCCATCTCTTGGAGAGCCTGCCACAATCTGCTGTGATCTACGCAGTCAAACGCTTTCGGATAATCAATAAAGCATAAGTAGATGGGTTTCTGGAACTCTCTTGCTTTTTCCATGATCCAGCGGAGGTTGGCAATTTGGTCTCTAGTTCCTCTGCCCTAGCGAAACCCAGCTTGCACGTCCGGAAGCTCCCGATCCACATACTGCTGCAGCCTACCTTGGAGGATTTTCAACATCACCTTGCTAGCATGCCAAATAAGTGCGATCGTGCGGTAGTTGGAAAAATCTTTGGCACTGCCTTTCTTTGGAATGGGGATGTAAACTGACCTCCTCCAATCCTGTGGCCACTGCAGAGTTGTCCAAATCTTCTGACATAATGTATGCAGATGCTAACAGCGTCGTGGTTGAGGTTTTTAAGCAACTCAGCTGGAATGCCATCACTTCCGCTGGCTTTCTTCTTAGCAAGACTGGCTAAGGCCCACTCAACTTAACTCTTCAGGATGCCCGGCTCGAGATCAGTAATCACAACCGTCTTATGTTGGGTTTGCGCATTCGGGTCCTTCTTGTACAGTTCTGTGTATTCCTGCCACCTCTTCTTTATCTCTGAGGCTTCAGTGAGGTCCTTGCTTCGTTTGTCCTTTATCACGCCCAGCTTAGCACAGAAGCTTCCTTTGATATCTTTGATTGTCTTGTACAGAGCTCTTGTGTTCCTTAATTGGCTGTTGTCCTCAACTGCTTGGCACTGTATGTTCAGGAATGCATTCTTATCTCTCCTTGCTATTTTCTGAAAATCCGCATTGAGAACCTTGTATCTTTCTCTTTCCCCCATAACTTTTGCCATCCTCCTTTCCTCAGCTATTTGCAAAGCCTCTTCAGATAACCAGTTTGCTTTCTTGCATTTCTTTTGCTTTGGAACTACCTTAGTAGCAACTTCTTGTATTATATCACGAACATCAGTCCACATCTCTTCGGGCTCTCTGTCTTCTAGATCTAATTCTTGAAATCGATTGCTCACTTCCACAGCATATTCTAATGGAATTTGATCCAGATCATACCTGAAAGGCCTTCTAGTTTTCTGAGTTTTCCTCAATCGAAGCTTAATTTTGGCAACAAGAAGGTGATGATCGGTGCCACAATCTGCCCCAGGCCTTGTTTTTACTGCTTGTATAGCGCTTCTGCAGGCAAATAATATAATCGATCTGATTCCTGTACAGACCGTCTGGTGAAGTCCATGTGTACAGGCGCCTCTTGTGCTGTTGAAAACGAGTATTCGCTATGGTCAGGTTGTTTTCTTGACAAAACTCTACTAGCCTCTGTCCAGCTTCATTTGACTCACCAAGACCGAACTTGCCTACAATTCCGGATATTTCTTCACTTCCGACCTTAGCATTCCAGTCTCCTACGAGAAAAACGACGTCTGATGATGGGGTGCGATCTAAAAGGCATTGTAGGTCCGCATAAAATCTCTCAACGTCAGCTTCTTCAGCAGTAGTGGTCGGTGCATAGACTTGGATAACTGTTATGTTGAGAGGGTGACCTTGGATCCGAAGTGAAATCATTCGGTCGTTTTTGGGGTTGTACCCTAGCACTGCTTTACCGATTCTTCTGTTTACTATGACAGCGACCCCATTCCTTCTCTTGGATTCGTGCCACAATAAAAGACATAATGGTCGCCGGAGTTAAAATCTCCCATTCCGGTCCACTTGAGTTCGCTGATACCCAAGATATCAATGTTCAATCGGTTCATTTCTCGCTTGACGACATCCAGGTTACCTTGCGTCATAGATCTTACATTCCATATTGCTATGTAATATATCTCCTTGCAACATCGGACTTTCCGGTCGCTTCCCGACACGTCCACAACTGAGCGTCCTTTTGGCTTTAGCCCAGCCGCTTCATTCGTCCTGGAGCTACTAGGAATCGCCCTTTGTTCATCCCCAGTAACATGTAGGACGCCTTCCAACCTGAGGGGCTCATCTTCCGGCGCCATATCATTAATGGTATTGTGACTGGCCATAGGGTTTTCTTGGCAGGAAATACTGGAGTGGGTTGCCATTACCTTCTCCAGTGAATCACATTTTGTCAGAACTCTCTGCCGTGACCTGTCTATCTTGGGTGGCCCTACACAGCAGAGCTCACGACTTCATCGAGTTTCGCAAGCCCCTCCGCCACGACAAGGCAGTGATCCATGAAGGGGATAACGGCCTACGTAAAGGCATATTATTTGGCTTTCATAGCATATTCGTTGTACGCCTGGAATAGCGGTGTCGTCTGCCATTCTAAGCCCACTTCCAATTACGCCAATTTGCGGCGATGTGCGCTTATTAGGCCCTGTTTACATAGCAGTCAAAGAAGACGATGCGTATGATACTCCTCCCTTTCAGGCGTGCTATCTGTACTATTTTTCTTGTAAGTACCTTCCGGGGCCATTGCCTTGGAATCATTCTTGATTTTGCGAATCCTTTGCTCTCGCCATAGCCCTCCCTTTAGTGTGACCAGCCTTCGGTTGGTTCCCGATCAATATTGCGTACCGGTCTGTCAAACTAGCACGCTCTCGTTCCATGTGCATTCTACTGTAACCACCGTCTTTGTGGTGCCGTGGCAGAGGTTCCTGGTATTGCTCTCCTTCCTCCAAAAGTACACCCTCGGGCTGCTCGAGAAGTAACTAGCACCTGCCTGCACGTGGAATATTTCTCCAAATACGATTCTTTTAAAACTTGCGTATCACGAAAGACATTGCGGAGATCAAGGAAATGTGTATTCAGCATCTACTCGTTCGGCACTCAGAGCTTCTCCTGATAGCTCTCGTGGCTATAAACATCCCCAACTCAACCAGTGAAATAAAACAATTAGTGATATGCTGTTAGAGTGCTGCTTACAGTAGCATGAAACAATTTGATCGGGAGAAAATAACAATAACAGACTGCCATGAATAACACATAATGGCGTTCTCCAGAATCTAAGAAAAATAACCAATGCCTACATTGAATAACATGTGTGTTTAGGCAAACACACATGTTATTCAAACACACAAACAGGTTCGCGCACCATTGTGCAATGATGAATTCTGTAGACGTATATTTCTCCAGTTTTGACATCGGCGCGTCTGTACATCTCATATATGATTTCTTCTATCGAGTCTGTTCCTAGTGTATTACCTTGTAAATGAATGGTCGTGTTTTTTAACTATTGTAATGACTTCAAATAACTCTTTTCGTTGACTGTTCAGTTATCATCATCATCATCCTCAGAGAACAATGTCCACTGGAGGGCGAAGGCGCCTCCCATATTACTTTAATTAAAATGGCGTAGTGCTAGCCGCATCTTCGTCACCCCTACGGCCTTCTTTACCTTATCCGCCCACCTAACGTTATGCCGCGCCTTGCTCCACTTGCTTTCCAAAGCTCTTTTTGTAGTCCTCAATTTAACTAGACCCCTTGTCGTTAGCCTCCGCGTTTCAGTACCATAGAAACTATAAGAAAGGTGTAACCGTTATATACTTTTATCACGCATGATACCGGCGAGCTGCTAGTATTAATTTCTGAGTGCTTGCCAAATGCACTCCATGCTGGTCGTCATCTCCTAGTTATTCGGCCTTCATGTTCCGGATCTGCAGCTACGATTTGTCCTAAGTAGACATATAGGCCCACAACTTCCAGTGCTTCGCTACCTACTGCAAACCGCTGTTCCTTCCTACGGCTGTACAACATTGTTTAATTCTGCTTATTAGTTTTAGTTCTACCTATCTTCTTTCCGGTCTAGGCCATGAAACAATATTTAAAATAATCCCTTTAGCGGCTTAGCAAGGCAATCTTATTGGCAAATGATAGATCACTGAAGTATTCTCGAAACAACTTTTATCCCTACCTGCTTGCATTCTAAGTCTATAAACACTTTCTCTAACAAAACTATGAATGGTAGCTCAAATATTCCCGAACTGAATAATGATTTATCTCGAATGTAGAACATAATTTTTATCATATCTTTATGGTCATTTTATGCACGTAACAAACAATATTTTCGCTACCTAGCCTAAATAATTTAACCATATAGGGTGCATATTCTGCTACAGAGACTAAAGGTCTATGATGAGAGTATTATAGACAGAAGCCGGGAAGTTCATCAGTCCAAACCCTCTTCGTCCTATGGCAGGAATGCTCAGCTACCAGTCATAAACATAATGTATCTCCGATTATCAAAATATATGAGTTCATAACAAAGGAGCAAGCAAGCAATGACATTTGGAAAGTTATTCGAGAGAAGGTGGCTGTCACAGCAGATGTTTACATGAGGTGAGAACATAATGCCTGGTTTTAAATTTAAGACCTTGAAACTTCGGATGACTTTATCATCGCGATGTGCCCGGTCCTTGTGCGAACAAAGGTGACATAGTGCGTGTGCTTAAGCGTGAACCATCTGCACCGTGAACTAGTGAATATTATTACGAGTCCTCACGGATTACATGTCTATAAAATATCTCGGTGTTGAGTACGTGATTATTTTCTTTGTGTGTTGACAGCATCTGGAGCTTGGCAACATTCATTGCAAAGTGATTTCGAAATCAATCAGATGGTTGCTTACCGTACATCGATCTCACTCTCATCATGGCGTCGGGGCTTTCACCTTCGCCCTTTTCTAGAGTTCCAGTCAGCCTTTCATGATGTCTGCAAAATACCGATTTATATTTTTAATAATCAAAAACTTTGCCTAACAGGCCGAGGTATATAATTTCATACAACGCTGTAACATACACGCATTCGTTGGGAAATAATTAAAAAGGCATGAAAACATATTGGCAAAAACATGTCAGCGATGCTAAATAAAAACTATTCGCCAACGATTATATCTCCTAATATATAATCTTGCGTACGGCATATATTGTTTAGCATGCCAACCGCACAGCACTTCTCGTAGCCTCACACTATACACCAAAAACAGATGACGATCAGAAGTGCCGATCACGCATGGCATCACTCGGGAACTAGGTTTCTAAATTTACATGTTCATTCGTTCTCTTCGGCAAGGAAGTTTAAGATTATTACTTAACAGCCGGTTTGTTCGCGCCGTCTCACGAGACGGCTCATCAGGAACTATGTTCCCCGCGACTAAGTGATTTTCAGTACACAAGCGCTCGCGTCACAAGACTACTGTTTCTTACACGTTGCTTCTACATGAGTGGTGATCTTCGCGAGTGCTTTTGGCATGCGACGCGTGCGCCTAAATGCGTGGAATGGCTTCGCTCATTCAGTCTTCGCAGCAAGCACATAGGTTTGTCACTGGACGCGAAATGAAGCTCGCAATCCGGCCACGCATCATATCGAGCAGCCTAACCCTCGGTATGAGAGGAGTCCCAAAGCTCTGTTAGGCTCTCGAGGCAGCGCGGGGCGGCTGTAAGGAAGAGCACTAGTGCTCTAAGGACGTATTTCCGCGGTAGCGCTTGGCACCAGTGCTGTTTTTATGCATATTGTTATGGTTTATTTACAGAGTGATTCTTCACCTTAGCTTAGTGCGCTAACCAGCAGATAATGAGCTTCCTCTTCCTCAACCTCTATTTTGGAGATTGGAGAGCCTCTTTTTCAGACTTCCTTGTCCTCTTCTGTGCGCATGCCTGACATTTCCCCCTTCCAAGTCGAAGCCCCTGGGCTGTCAGTCAGATTCCCGAGAGTGGCAGCGCTTCATTCTTGCGACATGAACTACCTGTGTTTTCCGAGAGGGGCGACCTTGGGAACATTGGCGAGACACGACGTAATTCAACTCATTAATGCGTGTGAACATAATAAGTGGGCCTGTGTAGTGCGACAACAGCTTCTGGGACAAATCACGCTTATGGAGAGGTGTCCAGAGCACCACTAAGTCGCCGGGAAAGTAGGAGACATCCTGATGCCGACGATCGTAGCGCTGCTTAGAGCGGTCCTGCGAGGCCAGAGTGCGTAATCGGGCGAGCCGACGAGCTTCATCAGCGCGGCAGAGGGTGCTCGAAACAGAAGGCTCGGTGTCGAGAGAGAACGGCAAAATGGTATCTAGAGAACGTCGAGGGCGTACACGAGGAAAAATGGACTATAAGCAGTTGTGTCATGCTTCGTGGTGTTAAAGGCCTAACTAATGAATGGAAGCACGTCATCCCAGTTCTTGTGCTGCTAGTCACAGAAGATGCCACAGAAGATTGAAGCTGCCAGCTGCGTCAACGAGCCCAAGTCAGTAAAAGAACTCGGGAGTTTCCTAGGACTTAGCTCTTACTTTCGACGCTTCATCCCTAAAAATTGCTGACGTAGCCTATCCGCTCACATGCCTCTTGCAGAAAGATAATCCTTTCAAATGGGCTCCTGAATGTGATTCTACGTTTTGCCAGCTCAAGGTTCTTCTCACATCGCGGTCCAAACTGCGTTATTTCAGCCCGAAAGCTTTCACTGAACTTCACACTGACGCACGTGGCATCGGCGTGGGTGCTGTGCTCATACAACGGCATGACGGAAACCAACAAGTTGTCGCTTACGCAAGTCGCACCTCATTATTATTCCGCAATTATTCCGTGACGGAGCAAGAGTGCCTTGCCGTCGTTTTCGGCGTACAGCGGTTTCGCTCTTACCTTTATGGATGTGCCTTTACATTCATCACCGATCATCATTCGCTTTGCTGGCTGGTGAATCTACGCGGCCAGTGCGGTCGGTTGACCCGCTTATCTTTACGCCTTCATGAGTTCAATTTTACAGTGGTGTACAAAAGTGGCCGCCAATGCGCTGACGCTAACTGCCTCTCGCAAGTATACCATCTGCGATTACAACTTTGACGATTATCTTACCGCCGTTTCCGTACAATTCCGGATCTTGCCACTTTCCAGCGAGAACACCGAGAAGATCAAGACTAGGTATCACGTTTTGAAAAAACTCGTAATCTGGCATCTGCGAACCCTTTCTGCATTCGCGATGGTTTGCTGCATCGAAAAAATTACTCGCCTGGCGGTGCACGCTTTCTGCTAGTCGTTCCGGCTAGCCTCTACTCCTCCGTTTATTTATTTGGTTACTATCAGAGCCGTGGAGGCGTTACAGATAGGAGTGGTTTGACAACTTATACAAAAATTACAACTAAGAATTTTTTAACATAGGTAATGAAGAAGCGCCGATTTGAACGCTTCGGGTTCGGAAATGGAGACGATGCAGGCGGGCACGCTATGCGCGGTGACGTTACAGCTGCGCACTTGGAGTTTGCCAGGACTCTTAACCACATTAAGGAACGTTTTTACTGGCCAAATATGCGTCCAACGACTCAGCGTTACGTGAACTCCTGCGTGCAGTGCCAGCGGTTCAAGCTCCCCACAACTTCTCCGTCGGGCCACTTACATCCGATGACACCACCGACCACACCATATGAGCAAGCGGGTGTTGAACTCATAGGTCCGTTTCCCCGCTCGTCCAAAGACAACCCTTAAGCCATCGTGTGCGTTGAACATCTCACGCGTTACTGCAAAACTGCAGCTATCCCTTCTGCCACCACCGCTGACGTCTCTTTCTTTCTTCTTCACCCTTCCTTGTCCTCTTCTGTGCGCATGCCTGACAATATTTAATGTTCGTGCGCATAAAACAACTTTTGCAGTCTTGCGGGAAGTAGGCGAAGGCCTTGCTCTTCGTGTTCCTACCAAGGTAGCACAGAATGTGAGGCCCCGGTAGGTCCGATGTTGGCAAAGTGGGCTGGGGCAACCATCATAAAACCTGCATCGGTCCGCAAAGGGCAAAAGTAGGCAAGCCCTATTTGTGCTTGCCCCTTTTCCTCCTGCATGGGTCCTATAGTGGCGTTGCTCGCGCTAATACAGAGCACATTCCTGCATCCAGACCACAAGGGTTCCTTGTTGGATATTTGAGGGAAATCCAACCTAAATGTGGTCTCTTTACGGGAAACCCCTTATAAATCGTAACAAGGTCGCCCTCATTAAATCTCTGTGGGAACTACATCGGCAGTGGTGGAGCAAGAACACGGACATGCCCACATGCTGCCCAGATCGGCCCCTTGTAGCATACTCGAGGGCAGCTGCAACATGACTTAGAGCTCAATTTGGGCAAGTCCTCGTGAAGCCCAAATGAGGCAGCCTTACCTGAATCGCTTTAGGTCCCACATCGGCCGTAATGGGGCGGGAAGGCGGGCGTCCCCGCATATTGCAAAAGTTGGTTTCTTGTGGGTATTTCGAAGGCACTGTTGTGCCCAGCCAAAGCCGCCCAGAAATTCAGCCGGACGCCAAACTTCTTCGGCGAACGCCTCCTTCACAAAATTCGGATACTTCTCTGCAAAGCACCACTGCACTGGAGGCGAGCCGTGCCAAAGGGAGAGAAGCGACGTGTTTCAACATGAGCTGAGCGTCCAGACAGCACGGCGCCGTGGCCCTGACGGTATACCCCTTCTCGCCCCGCGGTATATTTGAAGCGAGAGCGCAGCAAGCTCTCCCATTGGCCCTGAGAAAGTGCTGCCGTCGGATTGGACCATTTGAGCGTCAACGGTTCTCGGTGACGAAGTCTCAGGTGCTTCCGTTCGGAGACTCCGAGTGTGAGTTCGTCACTAGCGTCCCTCGGGAGCAGCTCGCCCCCTGATAGTGCGGACGCGGCGGAATCTCCCCAGCCGTCGCTGCGCGAGATCAGTCGCTTATGGCAAGTTAGATTTCTGCCCCAGAGCCGAACTCTTCGTGTAAATGCCTGTAAATAGTGTATAAGCATTTTCTTCATCTCACCAGCGCCGACTCGGATTCATAGCTACCGCCCAGGGAGAAATCTGCCCTCGTTCACGAAACGGGTGACTAGCGCTACGCAACCAACTCCTTGGCACCGTGTTGATGGTGGGCTGCTGTGTGATAACCCCACCATCACAACATTGGATGGCAGCTGCGGGATTGACCGGCCTCAGGCACCTCGGCGCGGTGAGTACCTGAAGTTTCCCTCAAACGCCAGACTTTCTCTGACCCACAGGGTAGCTTAGAGAAAGGCTGAGCGTAATATTGTGTTAACCTTGCGTGTTTCAAGCCTACGGGAAGTGTTCTGAAAACCAAGGGATGCTGAGAGGGCAATCAGTGTGAGAAAAGCTTGCGCATCTCTTGCTAGGAGCGAGACAGCGAACATCTAGTACACTATTCTAAAACGGCAAACAACAAGAGGCCGGCGTAAAAGATGGATAGTCACAAGGTCAGAGAACTTCTCCAAACTTGTGATGAGTTGGGCATCGATTTGGGCTCAACAAAAAGAAAAAAGGAAATTCTTGAGATCATGCAGGCAGAAGTGACGGTTGAAGAAGCCGCAGAGGCCTGGGATAATATTCAAGAGAGAAAAGGGAAGGAGGAAGCCAAAAGGCTAGAACTCCAAAAGCGCGAGGAGCGTGAAAAGCTAGAACGCCAAGAGTGTTATGAGCGTGAGAAGCTTGAACGCCAAGAACGCTATGAACGTGCAAGGTTACAACACCAAAAGCGGTTTTCCCGCTTAAAGAAGCTTATCCAGCCTGTGCTTCCGGCATATGAAAAGATGTTGAAAGGCATGAAGCTTTAATTACCATTCAAGGTAACAGTTCAAAGCCACGGGAGAGTCTGCAACCGTTCCTCATCGCCGAGGATATGGCAGAGTACTTGGAAGATTTCGAGCGTGTCTGAAAAAGTAAGCGCTTCGAGCGAGATACTTGGGCACAACAATTGGTAGCTCTTCTCTCCGCTGAGGTGTCGGAAGAAATCAAGCGCGTGTTAGACGGTGACCTGAAAAACTACGATTACCTGAAAGAGTCTTTACTGAAAAGACATCGGCTGTCACCAATGAAATTTAGGGACAGGTATCAGCGGGAGAAAAACTGCACCAAAGCGTTTTTGGATTTGGCGTATTAGTTGAAAGCCGATGTAACCGAATGGCTGGACAGTCAGGAAGTCTCGGAGCAGATTGTACTTGCACCAGAGAATGAGACATAGCTTTGGGAAGCTGCCGAGCGCGACCGCAGCAGCGAGCCGATCGAACCTCGAACACGAGTGTTTCGGGTAACTTGGTCGAGCCACTGGCAGCTGAGACGGTTGGAGCCGACTTCATCGGCGAGACATCCGAAGGGACACCGTCCTGCACGCATTCCCACGTAGCTGTAAGCATTCCACCAATCGAGAGTGGGGAACTGGCAGTAAATCAACCTCCTGACACCTAGAAGCAGAAATTGTCAAGCATGGCGGAGATATAGTCAGGCTAGTAGACGACAAATTGGCGGTTTCCTCAGAAGCAGAAGTTGTAAAGCGTGGCGGAGATGTAGTCAGGCTAGGAGACGACAAGTTGGCGATTTCCGAGATCAGCATTGTCATAGATGATCACTCGGGGAAAAATGAAAGGCCGTTCATGGAAACTGCGCAGCCCACGAGTGTTGAACAGCGAAGGCACACCCATGACGCGGACGCTGTCGAGAGCCACACTTGTAAAGTCGACTGCGAGCGACTAGACAGGAGCCATGAATCTTCCTGTCCTGACGCGCACATTGGCGAAGCCCCTAGCGCGAACGTGGACCTCACGCGATCCGAAACGCCGCAGCTGTCGGACGAACGTGATCGTGCGCCGGATAGCGCTGAGCGATGCGGCACACCGACGGATCAGTGTAACTTGAGTGGCGAGCCTGCAGAGGATATGCCTAGCTCGGGGGCTGGCGTGAGCGAGCCTTGTCCTTGTTCGGACGCGACTGGCAGTGAATCATGCGCTGCTGGCCGCAATGCAGGCGCGGCGCCGCACTCCGACAATGTCGGCGCCATACTAGATCCAGTTACCGGCAGCTTGAAACAGCTAGCACCAAAAGAAAGAAAGCAAAAATTCAAGTGCTGCCGCCGAAAAGAGCGGAAAGGCAGGTGCATGAAAGAATGCGCTCATCGAAAGGTGAGAAAACGCAAACGAACGCGAAAGGAAAAGGAATGCGCGATTGGTGCGCAAAGCGTTAGGAACGAGACAGATCGGTCAACAAAGCTAGAAAGTTATGCATGTCTGTTCTTTAACGCACAAAGTGGAAAGGTCTCGTAGAGAAATGGACAGCCGAAGCTGTAGCGGAGGGAGAAGAGCCAAACCGCCCAAATACTGCTACGCATTCTGCCGCTTGCGGAAGAGAGCAGCACAGTGCGAACTCGCATGCTTTGAGCTATGCATTCGAGACGTAGCTACTGTTACGCTTCTCCACCGACAAGTGGGACAGCTGACGCGGCCATCGCATAGCAACATGCAGAACCGCGAGCGGATCGTCCATTTCGGCGCCGTTCATCGGGCGCCCAACGCTTCCTCCCGCCGGCAAGTGTCGACGTGATCTTGCCACGCGCCAAATGTGTGTACGTGCGTGTGTGTGCAAACGCCGGCCAAGCCCGGAGCTCGAGAGGGAGTGCGTCGCCCTCGCCCATCTGCAAGAGGTGGAGATGTGGTCGCGCCACCTGCGTTTGAGTCATCGCCGTGTCTGAACGTTCAGGGCTCCCTCCCTTTCCCTGCGAACTGGCATGCCTATAAAAAGCTCAAAGATCTAATCCTCCAGAAATCTGTGGGATTTGATGTCTTTGCTTTACAGGAGACCTGATTCCCAGCGGAGAACCACCGTCTACCAGGATTCACTGGGTACACTGGCCGCTCATGCTGTTCCAACCAGGACTGCAATGATGCCCCCTGCCTGGATCCTTCGCATCCACAACACAGGCCCCGCACAGCCATCTACGTGAGGAGTGACATACCTCACACACTGATGGATGTTGCCCAACCTGACCTAGGACAACTGGAGATCTGTGCCATGCGCGTCCGCATGGGTGACACGAACACTACAGTCGCTTCAGTATATGTCCCTCCAGGAGTTCCTTGAGACCCCTCCTGCCTCATTGCCCTCCATTCCCGTCTAGGTAAGGATGTTTTTATGTGCGGGGATTTGAGCTCAAACCACAGGGCATGGGGCAACCAGTCCAGCACCAACCGAGGCAAAAAGCTCTTGGACGCGATCAACGCTGCAGGCCTTCGTTTCCTACAGCCTACCTCCCCAACCTTCATTCGGCCAGGACGATCTTCTTTCATCGACCTGGCTCTCATCTCTGATGCCTGCCACTATTCGTGGGCCAGAGCACCTGACTTCTTGGGCTCTGATCATTTTGCCATCTTCTTTAACCCCTCTGTGAGGTGTAGGAGGAGGAAAAAGCTCTACCCCATTAACAAATGGGCCGAGTTCAGAGAACGAGTTAAAGACATCCCACTTGCAGGTGACTTCCTGGATTTCCTTAGACGTTGCGCCAAGAACTCCACAATCACCTTCGCAGTCCCATTACATGCACCAGTCGCGGACCTACGTCTACTCGGACTTAGGGCCTCCGGACGAAGGGCTGAGCGAGTGGCCGAGCGCACCCACCATCCAGAACATTGGAAGGCTTTCCGCAAGGTCGATGCTTGCTGCCGTCGTCAGGCCAATCGTCGTTCCCGGGAAAGCTGGGCCAGCATTTGCTGGTCCATACAGTCAGCCAGACAGTCCTCTGCTGCCTGGCGCATCCTCAAATCCCTTTTGCAGGTTGCCTCCAATCGACAACCTGTCCTGGGAGCAGCCATTGCAAGAGGCATTTCCTTTCAAGACTTGGCAGAGCAACTTGCCGACTTCCTTGCCAAGTCAGTCACGACCCCTCCATCCGCTGGACTTCCAGTGGCGAATCCCCCTTCACCCCTTTGGGCTACCCCTTCACCAGCAGCAGCTTTGGCACAGACCATCTCTGCCCTCTGCAATGAACCCATTGCCCCTCATGAGCTTCACCGTGCCCTCAACCGCTCGAAAAAGAAATCACCTCCTGGCGCTGACGGACTTACACTCCAAATGCTCCGTAATCTGGATGTCCCGGAGAAGAAGCGCCTCCTCACAGTCTTCAACGACACATTGGAGAGCAGCATACTACCGGACAACTGGAGAAATGCCATTGTTGTTCCCATCCTTAAGCCCCGTAAGCCGGCTAAACAACTATCCTCCTACCGTCCTGTATCTCTCACATCTGCAGTCTGCAAGACCATGGAGTGCATTGCCCTGGAACGACTCACATGGATCGCCAGAGCAACCAACTTCGTTCCGGAGATGCAGACAGGATTTCGGAAGCACCGCTGTACTGCACACTCTATAGCGGATGTGGTCTCCACCCTTGAGGAAGCCAAATATGCGGGCGACGTTGTCTTCCTGGTTCTCCTGGATGTCCAGTCCGCTTTTGACAACCTGCCCCATACCATTATTGAGCAGGCTATGGATGCCCTTGGAGTGACTGGGAAACTGAGTCGCTTTGTCTCGGCATTCCTCTCCAATTGCTCCTTCCAAGTTCGAGTTGGGCAAACACTTAGCTCTCCTCGTCCTGTTACATCTGGGGTTCCCCAAGGATCAGTCCTCAGTCCTTGGCTGTTCAGCCTCGTCCTAGCTGGCCTGCCGCACTTCGTTCAGCAGATCAGAATCCGATGTTTCCTGCTCCATCTATGCAGATGACATAGCCCTCTGGATCCGAGCTCCAAAGAGACGTATTGTCTCCGCTAGGAAGGCTATGCAACAGGCACTGGACGGCGTCCAGCACTTCGTATCATCCAAGGGATTGACCCTCTCGGCTACTAAGTCTAAGGCCGTTGTCTACCATCCCAGAGGAAAAATGAGTTCCCGCCGTCTTGTAACTTTGCATATTGAAGGAACCCCTCTTCCATGTAAACGCCAGGTGAGATACCTAGGTCTCACAATTGGCGACCATCTCACCTGGATCCCAGCTGACAAAGCCCTCATTCCCCATCTTGACCGTGTGGGAAGAGCAGTCCAGCGTCTCCTTGGAAATGACAATGGTTGCTCATCCACTTGGGCAATCAAGCTCTTTGAGGCAGCGGCGACATCGGTCATCCTATATACCCTTCCCTTCGTCTCCCTTCGGTCGACTCGAGTCATTCGTCTCTACACGATTCGAAGGCGCTGGATTAGAAGATTCCTCGGAGTCCCTCAATTCTCACAGATTCCCGCTACCCTCGCGGAAGCTGGTATCTACCCTCTGGATCTTCTCCTCGCCCAGAGGCGACTGGCCCACATTGATCGTCTCAGCCATGCTCCAGATGGTGCGTCACTCCTAGCATGGCTGCACAGCAAATGCCATTCTCGTATGGATAAGTTGTATACAGCGTACAAAGGAATCATCGGTCCCGTCCCAGGTTTCTCAGTCCTATCCCCTCCATCCAATCGACACCCAATTCCTGTCTTTTTGGATACGGACGGTCACACCAAACGTCACACCCCTTCAGCTGCCTTCCAGCAGACAACTGCAGCCCTCCTTGAGGAGTGTAGAGGATCTACACTCCTCGTTACGGATGGCTCGGTTCGACTCACTACCTTGCAAGCAGCTGCTGCTATGACAGCACCGCAGCTAGACCAGTCTAGGTCCTGCCGCCTGTCATTCGCTGCCAGTTCAACAGCTGCTGAGCTGGCCGGTCTACATCTAGCCGCACAGTTCATTGCTTCCAGTGTCCCTCCTGGACCTGTGAAAGTTCTGTGTGACTCCAGATCTGCTCTGAAGCTCCTGACTATCTACCACGGCACCAACCTCTCGGTGAACATTCTCCGAGCCCGTCTCCTAGCCCTTCAGGACTCGGGGTATCAACTGGCCCTACATTGGGTTCCAGGACATACTGGAGTTCAGGGCAATGAAGCGGCGGATGCCCTGGCCAAAGCGGCGCACGACAACGGCGCCCCAGTCACTGAGGATGTCACACCTTTTGACTTTTCAAGACCCCTCTTGAGAAGGTCGATAAGGTCTTTCCATCCTGACCATCATATTGCCGCTGGTGAACATCTCCAACGGCTCTCTGACAAACTTTCACGGAAGGACAAATCCCTCCTCCTGCGACTTCGAATAGGCTCCACGTGGACTCCGTCCCACATGTATGCCTGTGGCCGAGCTCCCAGCCCAGCCTGTCCCTCTTGCGGCTATACTGGCACACTGGGACACTTGCTCGTCGTGTGTCCAGCCTCCGCTGGCCACCGCCAGAAACGTCTGACTGGCTACAGGAATCTTGGTCTCCCTGCTGATACGGAAGGGCAATTGCTCTTCCCAGCTCAGAACCAACTTTCTGCTCACCGGCTCCTCCTGATTTATCTGGAGGAGTCTGGCCTCAGCTCTGCTCTGTAGGCCTGCACGGGCCTATAGTGCTTCGTGCGGAAATGGCGGCGACATATGCGGCGTCAGCAACCTCCCCCTCCCCAACCTTCCCCTAATTCCAACTTTCCCTTCTCCTGGTCACTAATAGTGATGCCACAAAGATGGCCAACATAAGACGTGACCAGTATCCCCACCCCAAAAAAATAAACCATAGTCACCACCACCACCAGCGGCAGACTCCGCCGAGACAGACTACTTTGACGCGCCGTTGACACAATGCTAGACACCAGTTGTGTGAGAGTGTCTGTATTCTCTCCGGGCCAGCTTGTCTGCCCGTTTCTTCATGATGTTGTAGTAAAGGTTGTTTCGTTAGAAGACGCCTCGTCTTTGCTGGGACAGTTGATGCTGTCCGCCGAGCCACGGAGTCGCCAGGCCGACGCTACCGAGTGGCCGCGAGCCGCATGTAATAACTGCTGGCAGCGGTACGATACCAAGGCGTGCGACCCAAACCTAATAACTGGTAGGCAGCGGTGGGACGACCAAGCCGTAACCGTGGTCGGTGGGACGACGAGGAGAAAGCCGTAACCATGGTAGGAGGGACGAGCCAGGCGATACCATCGTCCAGCAACTGGTGAACAGCGGAGGGACGAGGACGACCAAGCCGTGACCGTGGTCGTTGAAATGAGACAGGCCTGACCGAGGTGCAACATCTGGTGGGAAGAGCGGAGATGCCCCAGGCGTGACCCGTGCAACAAGCAGCTCAGAGGAAAGCCGGGAGCAGTACAACGAGCGCTGTATGATGACTGGTTGCCTGCAGCGGAACGACTGCGTTGGATTCTTGGCTGCGAGGTTTGGTGAGTGCGGCACTTTCTTCTACTGAGTTTTGCAAGGCTTTTGTTAAGTAGAGAACAGGGCTGGTAATTGTGTTGTCGTTGTTGCTGGGTTAATTGCAGCAGGGCAATAGTGGGCAGTAGAGAAGGCACCACTCGGAACAGCCATAGGTTTGGATTTGAAGTCGTTGCGCAAACAGAAATTGCTGGAGCTTGCGAAGAAGTTGGGTCTGGATTTGTAAGACAAACTCAGAAAACCAGAAGTGTTAAAGGCCATTTTTGCGTTGGAAGCTGAAGATGAGCTTTCAGAATGCGTTGAGATCATTGACGAATGTCAAGAGGAACGTGACCGTCATGAGAAAGAGGAACGTGAACGTCACGAGAAAGAGGATCGTGAACGTAGGGAACGTTACGAGAAAGAGGACGCCCGCATAAGGAAACTGATGCAGCTGGAGATTTCAGCACATAGAATGAGCGTGGAAAGGATTAAAGGTTGCAATGCCATTCAGTGTAACGGTTCAATACCGCGAGATGGTCCGCCACCGTTCCTCATCGCCGAGGATCTGGCAGAGTATTTGGCAGACTTTGAGAATGTCTGTAGAAGTAAACGCTTTGAGCGAGATAGTTGGGCGCAGAAGTTAGTAGCTCTTCTCTCCGCGGAAGCATCGGAAGATATCAAGCGATTGGTTGGCGACCGCTTGAAAAATTACGATGCACTAAAAGAGTCATTGCTGATACGATATCGGATAACGCCTCAGGATCTTCGGAAAAGATATGAGAGCGAGAAACATTGTAACACGACGCACCTTGATTTGGCGTATCAGTTGAAAGCCGCTGTAAACGAATGGCTACACAGTGAGGAAGTTCCGGAGCAAATCGAACTTGCACCGGAGTGTGAGAAACAGCTTGGGGAAGCGGCCGAGAAGCGTGACCGCAGTAGTGAGCCGACCGATCCTCGAACAGAAGAGCATTGTGTTACCTTGGTCGAGCCACTAGCTGAGACGGTTAGCTCAGGCTTAATCGGCGAGAAGTCCGAAGTGACGCCGTTAAGCGAGGTGAACTGCATGCCGACCCAAGTAGCTGTAGGAGATACAGTTCCATCAAATGAGTGTGGGGAACTGGTAGTAACTGAACCGTCTCTAGAGTCGAAAGCAGAAGCTTGTGTAGAGCGCGACGGAGATGGAAATGAGCCAGGAGTGGAGACACTTTCAGTTTCCGAAATCAGCTGTGTCGTAGAGCAGGGCACGCAGAAAAACGAAGTGCCGATCAAGGAAACTGTGCAGCTCGCCAGTTGTGATCAGCAAGGGCAGACGGACGAGGAGTGCACGTCCGCTGTAGAGAGCGAGACTTTCGAAGGCGACAGCGAGCGACCAGAGCAGAGGCAGAATCGTTCGTGCCCCAATAGCACGCTAGTTTTATTCGCGAAAGCAACCCCAGTGCGAACGCGGACGCGGCACATATGGCCCTCACGCAATCCCAAGCGCCCCAGCGGTCGAAGGAGATTGATTGTTACGCTGAGCGAGACGACACACGGAGTTACGAGCCGCCAGAGCAAATCCGTGGAAGGGGGACTGACGCGACTGGCGTGAGCAGTTGTTGTTCGGAAATGACTGAATGAGAGTCCTGCGCTGCTGGCCGTGATGCAGACGCGGCGCCGAACTTTGTCTGCTTTGACCACTTTGACAACACCGGTGTCCTACTAGCTCCGGTTACCGCTAGAACATTGACTTCTAGCTGGTCAGAGATGAACCAGAAAGAAAGCAGAAGGCTAGTATTCCAGTGCTGCCGACGAAAAACGCGAAAGGGCAGACGTGAGAAAGATTGCTGCCATCGTAAGGAGAACAAACTCAAACGATTGCAAAAAGAAAGAAGAAATCCTGTGTTCCAGTGCTGCCGCAGAAAAAAGCGGAAAAGCAGGCGCGAGAAAGAATGGAGCAAGTGTAACCTAACGCAAAAGAGAAAGCGACTATCCCAAAGGCGCAAATGCGCCCTGCCCAGAAAATGAGTGACTGGTGCGCAAAGCGTAAGGAGAGGGATTGGTTATTTAGAAAAGTGAGTGACTCGTGCTCATGTGTTTCTTTGCACAGAAACAGGAAGGTACGGTTCTGTGAAACGGACAGCCGAAGCTTTAGTGAAAAGGGTGATCTCAACGGTAATGCCGATGGCTTAAGTCGGAGCCCATAACGTGAGAAGAAGCCCCAGTTTTCACTTCTTGGTGTTTTTCGTCCTGACATAGGATTTTGAACAGATTGCATTGTATCATTTTTGTTTGAGAATGGTGTTTTTGAAAGCGCGATTTTCAGATTTGTGGACGCGTTCCAAGTACTGCTGAGCTGCCCTTTAATATAGATGGGGGCATAAGAGGGAAATAGTCTGGCACAACTTAATGAAGATTGTGCCGTGCTTGATGGCTGACCGATTGAGTTTTAGCGTGGTGGTGACATTGTGGGTTGTCAAAACTCTTTCCTGAAGACAAGTTGCAGAATTCCTTGGAATCCCGGACTTGCCAAGGACTTCTTCAGGCTGACTGGCTCAAGAAAAACAGAGTCGGACGACCCCGGCTAGCACCAACATCCCGATCCCTCCGGACAGCGGATGCAGTCCCCTGCCCTTCGGGATCTCCCTTCCCCGGCGGGGCAGTCTGTTACGTTTCTCCACCGACAAGTGGGACAGCTGACGCGGCCACCGCATAGCAACAGGCAGAACCGCGAGCGGATCGGCCATTTCGGCGCCGTTCATCGGCCGCCCAACGCTTCCTCCCGCCGGCATGTCTCGACGTGATCTTGCAACGCTCCAAATGTGTGTGCGTGCGTGTGTGTGCAAACGCCGGCCGAGCCCGGAGCTCGAGAAAGAGAGTGCGTCGCCCTCGCCCGTCTGCAGGAGGTGGAGGAGATGTGGTCGCGTCACCTTGTGATTGAGACATCGCCGTGCCTGAACATGCAGGGCTCTTTCCCTTCCCCTGTGAACGGGCATGCCTATAAAAAGCAGCGGCAGACTCCGCTGAGACAGAGACTACTTTGACGCGCCGTTGACACGACGCTAGACACCAGTTGTGTGAGAGTGTCTGTATTCTCTCCGGGTCAGCTTCTCTGCCCGTTTCTTCATGATGTTGTAGTAAAGGTTGTTTCGTTAGATGACGCCTCGTCTTTGCTGGGACCGTTGATGCCGTCCGCCGAACCACGGAGCCACCAGGCCAACGCTACCGAGGGGCCGCGAGCCGCATGTAATAACTGCTGGCAGCGGTACGATACACAGGTGCACGCGACTAAAACCTAGTACTACCTTCGACGAGCGTTTCGTCGCTAGTGGGAATGCTCTAGGCAGATCGGGGCAAAATTGAATGACCTTCTTGCTTCCTCAGTTGTGGTTTATGGCCCAAGTGATTTCAAGGAGACTCTTTTCCATTATTGATTATTATTCTTCTTTGCTAATTAATGTATCATTAATGCGCAAAATTTTGGTTTGAACCTTGTGTACTGCATCCTACACTTGTCTCTTGTTGTAGTGGGAGCAAAAAGGGGGCAAAAATATAGCTAACTGAATTTGAAATTTTGCCTCTGTCTGGTGTTTGACGGGTGACCGAGGGTACTTGTTTGTGTTGGGTGTGTCCTGTTGCCGATCGGTTTCGCAAGCCGCAGAACAGTGTACCGTTACCAGTGGCGAGTGGCAAGGACGTCGGAGCAACCCGAGGGAGGTTGATCGGCGTGACCCGGCAACAAGGCTGTCGGCAGAGATCCTGACATGGCGAGTGGAACCTGAGGCCCGTGAGGCTACCTGTCGCCCGGACACTGGACGTGAGCTTAGAGCAAGCTGGCGAACGAGCGCGCCCTCATCCGAGTCACATGGGAGCAGCTCGTCTTCCCGGCGCATTGTCTGATGGCGGAGGTGCTGTTGTGCCCGGCCAAAGCCGCCCATAAATTCAGCCGGACGCCAAACTTCTTCGGCGAACGCCTCCTTCACAAAATTTGGATACTTCTCTGAAAAGCATCAGTGCACTGGAGGCGAGCCGTGCCAAAGGGAGAGAAGCGACGTGTTTCAACATGAGCTGAGCGTCCACACAGCACGGCGCCGTGGCTCTGACGGTGAACCCGTTCTCGCCCCGCGGCATATTTGAAGCGAGAGCGCAGCAAGCTCTCCCATTGGCCCTGCGAAAGTGCTGCCGTCGGATTGGACCATTTGAGCGTCAACGGTTCTCGGTGACGGAGTCTCAGGTGCTTCCGTTCGAGACTCCGAGTGTGAGTCCGTCACTAGCGTCCGTTGGGAGCAATTCCCTACCTGACAATGCGGACGCGGCGGAATCTCCCCAGCCGTCGCTGCGCGAGAACAGTCGCGTATGACTATGTTAGCTTTCGGCCCCAGAGCCGAACTCTTTGTGTAAACGCTTGTAAATATTGTATAAAGCATTTTCTTCATCTCACCAGTTCCCTGGCCGGTAGCGATTCAGCGCTACCGGCCAGGGAGCTGACGCCCTCGTTCACGAAACGGGTGACGAGTGCTAAGCAACCAACTCCTTGGCACAACCCTGTTGACGGTGGACTACTGTGTGATAACCCCACCGGCACAACAGCGCGTGCAACAGCAGGTGGGCTCTAGGCCCATACACAACACCCAGCCCTATTGGGGCTGCCCCCACAAAACCGCTGTAGGTTCCACATCGGACGTAATGGGGATAGAAGACGTGCGTGCAATTGTGTAAGTATATTTCCATCCTTTATTTGTATTAACCTTACCTTAATTCCTATTATAGACGATTTGTATAACGGTCGTTGCCATTTTGAGTCGGTTAGAAATATTACATGGCTTTATTTCTCGCGCTCAGGCTAATTGCGCTAAAAATTCTAAAACATGCTGATTGCTAACTGTTGCTCCTTATGTAGTTGACGCGGATAGCCTGCGACTCAGCACAATATTACTGTTCAGAACACACATCTCCATAGCCTGAACAAGATGTACATGAAGTTATTCAGGCTTGATTAATGTTATGGTTTATTTTAAAACTTATTACTGATGCCGTTTAGAAAGGGCAGACATGTATAAAATAATTACCTAATTATGTGCGTGAATATTGATTGGGTGAACTTAGACTGGGGCTTTTCATCCATTATTTGCGAAGGACCCCTGTGAGAATAACGTGGGCAAGCCCAAGTGCTGCTCGTGCTATAGAACCCTCATCGGTCCTATGTCATTATCTTAGGGGCTAACTGAAATAAAAAATAAATGTTCATCCAGAGCGGCTGCCCGAATCTATCCAAAGTAGGGCCATCGGGGGGAGTCGGCGGAATATCCCCTTTTGGAAATGCGGGAAAAATGTGGGCAGACCCTCAAGGGCCGCTTGCATCGTTCCCTAGTGGGGCACATCGAGGCTATGTCGACCGTCCCTTCAGGCACACGTCGACCCCTCTTGCAGCACCCACATTGAGCTCACCGGGGCTGTCCTGCGTTGCCTACATCGGACCCACCTGGGCCCCCTTTTCATAGCCCACATTGTGCTACCTGGGTATTTTATGAGCACTGGATAACAATACACACTATTTGCAGGGCCCGAAGCTCCGACGGATCAATTTTAAAATGCTTATTCCCTGCGAGCGCATAATATGCTCTAGTTGCGAAACGAGGGGTCGTCCTAGACGACATAAATTACTGAACGGTTCTTTGACAGAAGAAGCAATCTACCGCTCAATTCTCCAGCGGTACCGTTCGCGTCACTGTTCGAACAGAGAACGCGTGTGTGTGTGTATTTGGAAATGAGGTGATATGAACAAGAAGAACAGATGCGAAAGCTCCTACATGCTTAGAATTAGACGCCTTACAGAGAAAAAGAGGCATGTTTCAGTGTTAGGCCGCGCGAAATCTGCGCGCTTACTAATTCTCCGTAGGAATGTCAGCGGAGTCGGCGTCAAGTATTCGTGTCTATACAACGTGCTGGCAAATGTGGCTCACACGAGTTGTTCCTATATCTCATTGCAGCAAGGCGCGCTCACGGAACAGTATCATTTCTGCTACCGCGAACTTTGATTCTTCTTTTTGATTCTTTGATCTTAGCACCAAACCCCGACATGTATAATATAGTTGGTTGTGCTCAGGATCAAGAATAGAAAGAATACACTTCATGCTCAGTGAAACCACTTAATCGTAGCTAACAGTTTTTTTGTACACCGTTTTTTTATTTTTTTTTTTGGCTTTCTAAATTGTTATGGAGCCATCCCTAAACATTGCCTCCTTACATATTGCTCTAATCCTTCAGGCATAAATTCCATAAATCTCTGAAAGTGTTTGCTCCTGAATAATATGTTTTGCAAAAACAAAACTAAGAGATCTGCTACAAGAATGGCACCTTTTCGATTGGCAAAGACGAAGCCTCAGGTTTCTGATGATTTAAATGTTGGTTTGGTTTGGTTGGTTTGGTTTGTGTGGTTTAACATCCCAAAGCAACCCAGGCTATGAGAGACGCCGTAGTGAAGGACTCCGGAAATTTAGACCTCCTGGGGTTCTTCAACGTGCACTGTCATCGCATAGCACACGGGCACCTTGCTTTTCGCCTCCATCGAAAAGCGGCCGCCGAGGCCGGGATTCGATCCTGCATCCCGATTTAAATGTGAGAGCCACCATAATTCACGCCGCTAAGTTTTGTGAACGAAAGAGCATGTGAGATTCGCATTTAACTTTGTTAATTCCTTACATATCTTTTTATACAATGGCCAAAATTGTGGACACCACTTCGTACAGTTTGCCATGATTTCATCTCACTTATTCCGCACATGCTAGGTTAGCAGCAATGATTAATTCAAGGCTAGATGTTTTTTTAACATACCCTTACTTATTTCTATTATTCGTATTGCCACCTAGCATTGCGATGTGGCGCATGATGAAGTTGACAGTTGACAGCCCGGTGGTGAGGACACGTGTTTCATCGCTCTTTCGATCGCACGTGGCTACCGGAAACGGACGACTGGCGATAGCGGGAGCTTCCAACAGCCTCTAATAGATGAGTTCTTTCTTTAGCTATATGTCCTAGTGGTCTGGTTTCTATGCCGGCAGCTAGGTATTTTTCTCGGCGTCCATCTTTAACTATTTCGCGAGCTTGTTAGCTTTTTTAGATAAATATTCTTTTTTTCTTGGTTATCGGCATGTGCAGAATTTATTCGAAGGCGTATTTGCTAGTCGTTTTAGTGTCTTTCCTTTACAGTCGTTATATTCTGAGAACTCGTAGCAGAAATAGTTTAGTTGATACAGGCTTAAGATGTGCAATCAAGAGAAGGTAAAGTGTATTCAGTGCGAGGCGCAGGTTAACCTCAAGGAAACGCGTTTCGACTCGGTAGAGGAAGCGGAAGGCAGTGGCATTTTGTGACTGCGTTGCGTGCTGAGTGCGCGCCTAGACAGGTTTGAACTAGAAAACGTCAGCTAGTGTCCCGTGTGGAAGACTTAGAAAATGAATTAGGTTTATTAAGGGAAACAAATCAGAAACTGCTGGGACAGCTTCCTGAAATAGAAAAAAAATGGCCGACATTTTCCTTATAGCCAAATAGGACGGACATTCCAGTGCGGGACACGTGGCTGGGCCCAGCACTGGCATAGGCGGCAAAACCAAATTATGTGAGGCGGAGCCGAACCGACAGAGTTATTTAAAAGTATCTACTAGGAAGTAGAGAAAAAAGAAGTAAGGAAGAACGAAAATCCGAGAGAAGGGCACAGATAACATAAAACAGGAGCCAAAAGTTGGAAGGGAGAGAGGTGCCCAGGTGCTTATCGCCGGAGATTCGAACATGAGCAGGTGCAGTCAAGATATCATGGAACGTGTAAAGAGTGATAAGCGAGCTTTAGTTGGAACCTTCTCAGGGATGACAATGAGCGCAGTACTGAAAGAAACCAAGAATAGGCTGTCAAAAAATTCCGCAGAGCGCATTATGGTGATAGCAGCAGTGGGACTGAACGATGTTCTAAATGGTGACGCAGCAGGAGTGGTGGAAAGTATAGCTAAGGGAGTTGACGATATTAGGGCGATAGCACACCAAGCACGCAATGTTGTGTGCACAGTACCGAATGTGCTATACACGAACGGAAAGCTTGAAAAGGACGCGATGACAGTTAATCATGACCAAAGAATTTTAAGCCTGGAGAAGCGTTTCTAAGTGGTTAATGTAAACAGGGAGGTGCATAGAGCAGGTTTTGGCAGGGCTTTTCAGCGAGATGACATCCATTTTGACAGATGCGGGGAGCAGAGATCGGCTGGCGCCTGGCAGACAGGGCTATATCACTTTTAGGGGGCTCGCGAGGGCTCCGGGCGCAGGGGTAGTTAAAAATGAAGCAGAAGAAAGCGTAATAACGGAGTCTGAGCCCAACAAAAAGGCAAAGAGGAGGTCGAGAAATAAAAGTACAAAAAAGGGATTTAACACTAGGATCAGCTACAAAAACATGCAAGGGGGTAGAAAGAGAGCGGAATGGCTAGAGATAGAACCGCAGTTGAAGGATGACGAGATATGTGTGTACGCTCTATGCGAGACTCATCTCATGGATTTCGAAGGTCCGCCATTTTTAGAAGGCTACGTCTGGGAAGGGTGCTATAGAACGAGATCGAAAAAAAAGGTAGGAGGGGTAGGTATGTCGATACACCAAGGAACAAATTGGAAAATAACAAAATCATCTAGCAAAGAACATATTAGGGTATCAGGAACAATTGCCGGCGTAAGGACGTGGCTAGGGTTAGTTTATTTAGGAACTGGACAACAATGCGGGCCGGAAAACAAGGATCTCGTTGAATGTCTCAATGACGATATAAGCTATTTCGCAGACCGGGCCGATATTATTGTACTGGGGGACATGAACGGCCACGTAGATAATCTGGACAGATACAAGAATTGTAACGGGAAGCTAGTGCGAAATTTTTGTGAGCGACACAACCTTTATTGTAAATAGAGTAACTAAATTTGGGGGACCATTGACGTGGAAATTGCGGAAAAGGGAGACGATCAATGACTACTGTCTAATCTCGCAGGGAAGTTAGATTAACCTCGCAAAAAGGGAAATAGACGAAGAAGGGGAATGTAGTCTGGAAAGTGTACATAAATGTATTAGTCTGAAGACGGGGCCCTTCATTAAAAGAGAGATCGACCATAGAGAATGTGGGAAGGAACATATCGCCGCTACTTCCCCTCCTGGCTACGACGCGGGGGCCAGGGTGAGGTGTGGCCTCTCCTTTCTGCATCACGTGACAGCCTCCTTCCTCCTCTCTCCTTCGACTGCTGTGGCAGGGGAAGAGCGCGATGTGTTGGCTGGGTGTGGTTTTCGGGGAGAGGGAGTGCGTGTGTGGTGTGTGTGGTGGTGTGCAACCTCTGAGAGAGCGGACCGGACGGGCCAGCAGGGCGGACGCGTCCGGAAAAGACTGGAACCAGGTGAAGTGAATTGCTTGATCGCGCGTGCGCGACTGAGGAAAACCATTAAACCGGTTTACCCTTTGGTCCTCGGTGTTCGTGTTGTTCTTGGGGGCCACCACTGTGGTCTGAGCTAGCGGAGCGCTGTTTGCTCTGAGTGAATGCCCCGTAGAGAATCCAACATTTGGCGCACCAACGTGGGTCCCTGTTGGCGTTCCAGCGGGGAAAGCTAGCTCTGTATGAACAACATGACCAGCCCGCGCTATGGGCTGTCTGACCTAATGATGTTGGCCGACGTCTGCGGCCAAGCTCGGGAGATCTCGAGCATTAGCCATTTGGCTACATCAAATCCAACCGCCGATGCGATGTTGGGAGGTCAGTTGGACTTGTTGCATGATGCCGCAGGCGCGGCTACCGTCCGAAACGTTGCGCCGGGCATTCCCGGTAAGCACATCGAGCCGGAACAGTCCGATGGCTGTGGCTATAGAAGTTCCGTTCTTTTGAACGTGTCCCCTGGCGCACCCGCAGATGCGGCTCGCGCTAGTATGTTCGCGCCGCGAACTCTTAGCTTCCCGTGCCCAGTGGCAGTGGCTTCCAGGCCCATTCGCTCCGCCATGTAACAGGTGCGACTGCGAATGCAGTTCGCCAAACGAGTCTTAATACAGGCAATCCTGAATTACTCGTACAGCCATCGCCCGTCGGCGGCGGCTACTCTACGCTCCTTTCACCCGCTGCGCACGAAGGCTGGCCCGGTGGCCAAATTGCGTCTACACCCGCCAATGCGGCGAGCGGTCCCCGTCCTTTGACGGAGAGGCATGCAGCGTACCCAGCATCGGGAGATCCCGACTTGCATCACAAGCTGCCGCCCGTTGGCGAAGGCTTTATTCGCCCCGGTATTCAGTCAGAATGGCCCGTTGGCCCCGATTGGAGAACACCCGCAACAGCGGCACGCGCATCACACCCGATGGCTAGTGAGCGCGCAGTATGTCACCCGGAGGGAGACGCCGCAAACGTCCTCGCATCCGCTTTGCAACAGCTGTTGAAGCAGGCGCACTCGCCTGGCCCTCGGATCGGCGTACCGATACCGACATACAGTGGCTACAGCGACACGCAGAGCGCAAATGACTTCCTACTGGCCTTGTGCCGGTATGAGCTTGCGAGTGTCCTGAGCGAGAGCGATATTTTGAGACGAGTTTTGCCAGTTGCACTCGTCGATCAAGCCGCCCGGTGGCACCTATTGGTAGGCCACAATGCGAGCACTATGTCTGACTTTCGACGCTTGTTCAGGGAGGAGTTCCTTCCGTACGATTACAAGCTGCGAATGCGGCGAGAACTGGAGCTGCGGACACAGTCACCTGATGAATCGCTTGTAGAGTTCGTACGAGCGATGCAGGAATTGTACGAGTACGCCGACACGGAAGCTTCGCATCCGGAGCGAGTGGAACGCGGTCCGCCAGTGCCACCCCACATTTGCCCTTTACTTGAGCAGCTGCCGATGCAGCGACCTGAACGAGCTTGCTATTGAAGCTCGCAGAGTCCAGGCTCAGAATTCTGCGGCCCGTAAATACCGGCCCCCGCCACCGGCTAGAGAATCACTAGAGCCGAGGTGTGCCTGGAGCGGCGTCCCAACGGTAAGGAGTGAGTACTCTCCTGAGGCAAGTGGGATCACGAGCGAGCCGATGCCGCTCGAAGTATCGGATCGCGCCCTGGATCCCTTTGGGTGCCGGTTGCGCAGTGCTGATTTCAACCCCCGTGAGTTCACCGGGGTTCAGCCGCGAAAGTCCGCACCTACTCAGAACGCACCCCCGGAGGGCCGCTACGGCCAGACGGTCGGGGTGCCTCTGAAAACCGCCGAGCGTCGCAGCAACAAGCATGGCGATCTGTGCGCTGCTTTAGCTGTGGGCAAACTGGTCACATAGGCAGAAACTGGCCCTCGAGATCGGGAAACGAGGCAGGCCGCCGGTAGCAGCACCGGCGGAGGCTGAAAACGCTCGGAAGCCTGTACCCGTCACGTCCGCATTCAAAGTTGGAGAGCACACTAACACACCAGCGCCTTTTGTTGACCTCGCATTTCGCTCATTGGAGACGCGGTCGTTTCCCAGCTCCGACGGCGATCCGTTCAGATGCGACAGCGAACAACGCCCCTCCTGCTCGCTAGCGGAGAGGTGCGCTCCTGCGGTGACATTCGCCTCGTAGTGCGCTTCTCTAAGCGTGCACGCAGAATGCGTTTTGTTCACCTGCCTGGCCTGACAGTACCGATTATCCTAGGCCGAGAGTTCTTGACTAAAACTGGACTGGTGATCGATATCGCCAGTGGGGGTTATCGGGAGAGCCCGTGTGCTTCGCTCAGGCCATTTGCCGAACCGCCGGTTATAACGCAATCGTTGTTAACGCGCACGTCCGATCCGCTCACAGACGGGAGGCATACCTCCTATGAGCGCGGCAAGCCCCCCCCCCCCCCCGCCCTACCGAGCTCGGTTAGGGCGGCCCGTCTCAATGCTCCCTCTCCGCAGTCGGAGAAGAAAACATATACAACCCCGGCCACTGCCGGAGGAAAAAGAGACAGTGGGTTTCCGTGTCAGCTGCCGCGATCGGCAGCGGCGGCCTGTCAGCCCGCTTTTATCCGCATTCGGAAAAGAAAATGCAGAGATTGCTGGCCGATGCCGGTGCGCTGACAGAGCACCAACGTGACCGACTCTGCTGCCCTGGAAATGTAACCCAAGGCCCGTCAGCGCTGCTAAAAGGCAAGCCATCGATGAGGCGCTCCAGGAGTTGCTCGATGCTGGTCTTATATGCCGTTCTCAAAGTCCATGGGGGTGCCTAGTGGTGCTCGTTCCAAAGAAAGACCGCACTTGGCGTTTGTGCGTGGACTATCAGCATCTGAACGAGGTCACGGAGAAAGATGCATACCCCTTTTCGAGAATAGACGAGATTGTTTCCAATCTTGGCGGCGCTCAGTTCTTTTCGATACTTGACGCCAGCAAGGGGTATCTGCAGGTCGAAATGCGACCAGGCGATGAGTACAAAACGGCGTTCTCATGTCACAGAGGACTTTTCCACTTCAAAAGAATGCCCTTTGAATTGTCCGGCACTCCGAGCATATTCGAGAGACTAATGGACCGCGTACTCGGCGATGCCCGATGGCAGCACGCCCTCGCCTACCTGGACGATGTGATCGTCTATTCCCACACATTCGAGGAACGCCTCGATCACCTCAGAGACGTTCTGGGAAAGATCAGGTCCGCTGGCCTTACGCTCAATCCCGCAAAGGCGCAGATATGCCAGGCTGAGGTGAGCTTGCTTGGATATCGAGTTGAACGGGGGCAGGTGTCTCCTGATCCAGAGAAACTTCGGGCGATCCTGGAGTTTCCTGCGCCTACAGATGTCAGCGCTGTTCGCCGATATCTCGGTATGGTGGGATACTACCGACAGTTCATTCCAAACTGTGTGCGCCTGCAAGCGCCCTTGGCACAATTGCTAAGAAAGTCTTCCCGTTGGCAATGGGGAGATGAGCAGGAAAGGAGTTTTCGCCAGCTCTCGCACGCCATCGCTGAGACAGCAGCTCTGAAGCTGCCTGACCTAAACAAGCCATTCGTTATCCAGACCGATGCCTGTGATATCGGAGTGAGCGCTGTACTCCTCCAGATAGATGGGGATCAGTTGCGACCAGTGTCGTTTGCGAGCCGCGCGCTCTCACCGGCAGAACGCAATTACTCAGCGAGGGAAAAGGAATATTTGGCCATTATCTACGCACAGCGACGTTTCGAAATGTACGTAGAAGGAACAAGGTTCACGGTCGAGACCAACCACATGGCCTTAACATGGCTGAAACGCCTGCGCGAGCCCAGTGGTCGGCTTGCGCGGTGGGCCCTGACACTACAACGCTTCGAGTTCGAAGTGCGCTACCGAAAAGGGACTGTCATGCAGTCGCGGACGCGCTGTCACGGGCGCCGGTCACTGACACCCAACCGGCAGGCGAAGACGAGGAGGAGACGGAAGGGCAGCTGTCTCCCCCTCTGTTTAGGGAGCGCGCCGCGGGCAGCACCCCGCCAGCGGAGCCCCGAAAGCACGTGCGCTTTGTGGGAGCAGTAGTCCCCCTCGAAGTTGCGTTCAGCAGAGAAGAGCTTCTCAGAGCTCAGCAGGAAGACTCGTACTGTCAGGAGTTAATCAATTGTCTTAGTGAAGAGACGGATGCTCTGACAACTCAGGCCAAATTGCGCTGTGAAGCCACTGGTATTGTGGTTGGCGCTAACTCTAGTGTAGCTGGTATTGCTACGAGTGAGTTGGAGAACTTCCTGCTGGACTGTGAAGGAGCTTTGCTAAAATACGTGCCAGACAAAGAAGCCTCCAGTGAGTGCTTTAAAGTTGTGATTCCGCGCAAACTGCACCGCGCCGCTATGCGGCACTATCACGACGCCGACAGTCACGGGAGCGCCCCAAAGACATGGCGGAAGCTTTGTCGGTTCGTTACCTGGCCCGGAATGAAGGCTGACGTATGTCGTTACGTGCGAACATGCCACATCTGCCAAGAGAGGAAGCCTCGAGGCGGCAAACCACCTGGCTTACTCCAGCCCATAATAAGCACGAAGCCGTGGCAAATCCTGGCGTGCGATTTGATGGGGCCGCTGCCGCGCAGCAAAAAGGGGTACAAATACGTGCTCGTCGTTACGTGCCATTTCAGCGCTTTCGCTGAACTGTACCCGCTGCGGAAAGCTACTGCCCGGGAGATCTTGGGAAAGCTGTCGGAGGTGTTTTGTCGTTTTGGCTTTCCAGAGCGACTGATAACCGACAACGCCACGTATTTCACGTCGAAGGTGTTTCGTGATACGTGCGCGGCAATGGATGTACGGCAGCAGAAAACCACGTGCTATCATCCCCAGTCCAACGGGAGCGAGCGCCGCAATCGGGATATCAAGCCGCTCCTGGGCGCATATGCGCGGTCGCATAATGATTGGGATGAGCACTTGGACGCCATATCCTTCGCTCTGCGCACGAGTGTAAATCGCTCGACTGGCTTCACACCGGCTTTTCTCATGTTTGGCAGGCAGCTGAACACGCCAACGGACACGGTCCTGACCCATAGGTCGGACGATGTTCGCAAAGTCGAGGCCAAACGCAAGTCGATTACGAGAGCGTTTGGCCAATGCCATTAAGGAGGCGAGCCGCAGCCGTGAGAAGGCCAGGGCAAGCCAAAAGGCGAGCTACGACCAAGCCCAAAGGGACCTTGAGTTCCAGTTGGGAGACACGGTTCTGAGGCGAAATCATGTTCTCAGCGATGCATCCGCTATTTCGCGGCCGGCCTTGCGCCCCGATGGGTCGGGCCCTTTGTGATCGCAGAAAAACAGTCGCGGCTGATTTACCGACTGAAAGACCCGCACTCGGGCCGAATAAGCGGACCCATTCATGTGGGAGAGCTAAAGCAGTATTTCCAGAGAGATGCTGCGGAATCTGAAACGCCTCTCGTTCCGGAGAGCGCCGAGGCGGGCGATGCTGAGAGCAGTCTCTACCGGCATCGCTATAACACCCGCAGCCAGCGAAATCGTTGACGCCGCATACGTGAGAGCGCACATGCAGGCCTCAAACGCGGTCCTTGCTTGCACAGTTCGCATTCGAGCTGTTGAGGGAGGAGCGCCAGGCGCGCGAGTTCGCGCGCAAGCGCATGCAAGGGAAGGTAGTCCTCTCCACGATGTTACAGTGCGGAAGGTAGGCGAAGTCGCCTAATGTCAACCGCAAGGGCACGAGTGGTCTCGTGTTTATCCGGCGCGTGTCGATACACAAGCCGGCAGTGTTCCTTTACGCGAAACCTGTGCTGATCACGTTCAGAGGGACCTAGCCCGCCGACTGGCCTTATTTATGACACCGGCACTCCGGGCGCATAGGCCACGCTGTCTGCATTCAGGCGGCGAGAGCGGCGAAGGTGATGTTTAGACAGCGCGCCCTGTGGCTGCGCCAGCCTGCAAAACTTCTTGGAGCAGCTCGCATTCGAGCTCGACCGAATAACGAACGGGAGGGCGAGGAGATACCAGTGCACTCTGACCTCTCCGGCCGCAGTCTGGGCTTTCCCGGACCCGAGTACGTCTGCTCAGCCCTGGCTGGAGAAGATCAACGAGCCCTTCCTCCTGCCCTGGCTGACAATCCCAGGGCGTCGACGCTGCTTGAAGT
This sequence comes from Amblyomma maculatum, assembly GCA_023969395.1. Taxonomy (NCBI): domain Eukaryota; kingdom Metazoa; phylum Arthropoda; class Arachnida; order Ixodida; family Ixodidae; genus Amblyomma; species Amblyomma maculatum. The sequence continues at coordinate 6,560 of JAJIZL010027433.1, read as the reverse complement.
AAGCGGCGCACCACGATTCCAGCTTTCGAATTTCGCGCCTTCACCCCGGCAGCAGCGACTAAGATCCCAGGTGCAGAGCCTGCCTCTCCGGGGCACAACCTAGTGTCCAGCGGCAGGGAACTGCCGAGAAGTCAGACCAACAGCACTAAAGGGTGAAAGCGATGCGCGCCAGCACCCCCGGGCGGACGCCTCGATTGAGGTGGGAGGGGTGCGGGAAGGAACATATCGCCGCTACTTCCCCTCCTGGCTACGACGCGGCGGCGAGGGTAAGTTGTGGCATCTCCTCTCTACATCACGTGACAGCCTCCTTCCTCCTCTCTCCTTCGACTGCTGTGGCAGGGGAAGAGCGCGATGTGTTGGCTGGATTTGGTTTTCGGGGAGAGGGAGTGCGTGTGTGGTTTGTGTGGTGGTGTGCAACCTCTGAGAGAGCGGACCGGACGGGCCAGCAGTGCGGACGCGTCCGGAAAAGAGAGCCTGGAACCAGGTGAACTGAACTGGTTTATCGCGCGTGCGTGACTGAGGAAAACCATTAAACCGGTTTACCCTTTGGTCCTCGGTGTTCGTGTTGTTCTTGGGGGCCACCACTGTGGTCTGAGCTAGCGGAGCGCTGTTTGCTCTGAGAGCGGAGCCGCAGCCCCGTAGAGAATCCCACAACAAAAAGTAAACACAACATTACATGACGATCAAATAGCGCAGATAGCAGCAGACATAGAGGAAGCAATAGAGAAAAGCCTCATGGAAGACTGAGATTATGAACAGGTAGAACTGCTCATGAGGAGGAAAATTAAGGGGATTAAAGTAGCAAACCGCTGGAATGAAAAAAGGAAGCCACGGAGCTGGTCGAATAAGGAAATTAGAGAAGCCATTGAACAAAAACGGGCATCTTCAAGGCAACATCGAGTGGCAAAGAAAACACATGTATCTCAGGAGGAACTAGAGCAAAAAAGAGAATTGTATCGACAAAAGAAACTTGATGTACAGACCCTCGCCAAAGTAAAATAAAGCAGTCCATCGATCGCTTAATGGCTGAAATACACGAGACCACTAGAATCGGATCAAGAAACTTCTGGAACCATATAAGCTGGCTAGGTAAAAATAATTAAGGAAAGCAGGACCGGTATAACGATAACGAGAGAAAATTGTTTTTAGGGAGACAATATAGCCGAGTCATTAAGTAGCGGCGATAAGTTAATCTCCGCAAATCAAGAAGCAACGCAAGATAGCCGAATACAAACCAGCCTATTTACTGACCAATCTAAACTGGAAGGGGAGAAAAAATATTCCTGAAATCACATCTACAGGAATAGACGCAATTTTGATGAAGCTGAATAATTAACATGGTCCAAGAAGTATGGAAACGGTGTTAGAACTTTGAAAACAGTCATAACAAATAAGGAAATTCCGGACAGCTGGCGGCAGAGTAAAATGAATTTGATTTATAAAGGGAAAGGAAATAGGACGCACATAAAATCATACAGGCCTATTACCATAACATCTGTAATGCAAGCATGCATGGGTAGAAAGTAAGACGATACTCGGAGAACTTTAGAACAGCTTTAGAAATGGTAGGCGCTTAGATGATAGCCTGTCCGTGCTTACCCAATGGATCGAAATATCTAGGGTGGAAAATAGATATTTGAATTTGGCTTTCCTGGACATAAATGAGACGTACGACAACGTAAATAGGTAAATCCTGCGTAACACAGTTAAAGAAGAAAGGTATCAGTGATGAGAAAACCGATTTCGTACAGGCAATATACAGGAATAACAATGTAGAAATTACATGGGAACGGATAAGAAGTACGGAAGCTGTCAAGGTATGCAAATGATTAAAACAGGGTTGTCCTCCATCACCGCTGCTCTTCATGCTTTATATGATATCAAACGGAGGATACAAGACAGTAACCTAGGTTTTAACCTGTCATATAGATTAGCCGGAAAGGTGGTAGAGCAGCGCCTTCCCGGTTTAATGCATGAAGACGAAATTGTGGTGTTCACAGATAGCCAGGAAGACTTGCAAACTCTAGTTAAGTATTGCGGAGACTAAGCGGCCACTCTAGGCTTCAGGTTTAGCGCAGTTGAGTTGGGTCTGAAGATTTTCAACGGCTCAACTGATCAGGGTCTTAAAATACAAGGCCATGAAATAGCCAAGTGGCAGAATATAAATATCTCGGGGTATCGCTAAACGAAGGATTGGCATACATTGAAAATCATGAGCAATCAGAGGTAATGAAAAACAGCGCGAAAACGAAGACGAGACCTCGTCTTCGTTTTCGCGCTGTTTTTCTTCACCTCTGTAATGCACCAACTAGCCCGCCAAAATGCTCTCTTGGATGAGCAATCACTGAAGCCTAAAGGGCAAAGAAACGTCTGGATAATGAAGCATAGAGCATTGTGGGGATACAACAGGTATGAGGTTTTGATGGGTATTTGGAAAGGAATTATGATGCCCTGACTTTCGGAAATGGGGCCCTCTGCCTAAAGCGAAGATAGAGTCAACATTAGAAAGAAATCACAGAGCCGCCGGACGATTAGCACTGGGTGCCCACGGCAAAACCACAAATGAGGCGGTACAGGGAGATACTGGCCGAGGATCTTTCGAAGTACGGGAAGCCTAGAGTAAAATATTATATGAGGAACGCCTGAGGAAATTGGACAGCAACAGGTGAGCAGCTAAAGTATTTAAATACCTATATCTAAAAAATATTGACTCACAACTAGGAAACTAACCAGTAAGTATGCTGGTCACAAAGACAACGAAATAAACAGCGTTAAGCAACAGGTGAAAAACACAGAAGGGAAAAATTGGATAAATTATATGAAAAAAAAAAAAACAGTGTGGGGAGCTATACCGAAAGTGAAAAAGGCAGATCAACAAGGAAGCCTCTTTTGATAACTCGAGAGGCAGTGCCCTCATTTTTGAAGCTAGATCAGGGTGCCTTATAACACGCAGCTACAAAAAGAAATTTAACCATGAAGAAGACACATACTAAGTACGTGGTAAATCTACTGAAACAATTAACTATTGTATACTCGAACGGGGTGGTATCCATCCGGAAGTGAATGCAGGTGCAGTCACTCTTCCCGAGGCCCTGCTGTTTAGATTCCAGTGGCCGGGTGAATGAACCTGCGGTGGAAGCTAGCAAAAAACGATGGGAAGATTGGTGGCCTAAAAGCAGAAAATTAGCATGATGTTGGTAATGTAGAGACAAAACTTCAGCGGAGTGATTATATAGTTAACTGATCTAAAACGATAATTTTAATATAGGGGAAAAAACGAGCATGATAGCATCTGCTACCACCCCGTTTCAAATGGGACTCTCATAAATTCCATCCATCCAGAACGATGCAGTTTAGCTTGAACTTGCGCATCTGTGCTGTTCCTATCGTTCTATCTGGGCTCTCACCCCCTGTCATAAAAGCTCCGTGCAAAGCCTCTTTGCGTTCATAGTCACTCAGTACGGGAAAATATGGAGCATAGACTTTGGCTCTTATTTATAGAACGCTGATCCCTGTTCCTTACAAACATGTTCCTTACGAACAATTTGTTGCGGGAAGGAACACAAGTGCAGGAAAAGGACGCTTTTTGCGCACTTGCTTTTGCGGTGCCATGCATTCTGCGCCAGGCACTTGTTGTATAGACAGTGAATCCTTTATCCATGCGTAACACACATAAAAGCTTCGGTACTAGAGTGGGAGTAATAAAGTTGCGAGAAAAACTAGAAAAAAAAATGGCCAGGACACATTCTGCCTTTTCTGTTGAAAAATATTCAAGTGCCCAATTACCGGACAAGCACCTCTAGGATTGATATCGTTTTCGACAGCAAGGTGTGTTAACCGGAAACTTTCTTTACTAAAACACAAGAAAATGGTGTCTGTATAAGAGACTCTAAAGCTTTTTGCTGGTGACTTTTATAATATAGCTTGGAATCTCATACTACACTGAAGTTCTGCGCTTTCCTCGATCAAGAAGCGGCTGCAACGGCCGGGATCGGGTTCCACGCAACATACGGCTGTGAGGGACAGAGATGGCCATAATTGTAAAAACTCGCTATTTACAGCCCTATGCGAATAGTGTTTATTTAAAGCTGACTGCTTGCGTTTACTGGCCAGCATACAAATTTATTCTAAATGGCTCTCCAACTGCGGCGGAAAAAAGTCTTGTCACAATATTCTAACAGTAACTGACATAGCGGCCGACCTCAATGTAGAGAAAGCGTCATCACATTAAAACATTATGCGGGTATTATAAACAGTTCTTTACCGTAAAAAAAAGCTTTTCTTGCAGTAAAGAACAACCGAAAAACCGCAGAGTAATCCGCAAAAGAATTTTATCAGGTTTTATTTTTAGTTTTCTGGTTTTGCTTTCCGCAAAGTTCGGCGCATAGTTTCTCATGAAAACATTTTTTTCGAGTTGCATATCTTTTAATGACGTCGATAAGAAGATTAGCTACAGTTCGTATTCAACCCACGGGTTCCTGTGACCCTGTGCTTACTTGACATCTTATTGATGGAGCGAGACAGCATGGACTGATGGAGCCAGCATGACAAGGGTGTCAATTCCAGATCATATATTTGGTGATTTTTGTCAGAGGAAAAACGTTTTGCTTTAACCTGCTGTGGGGTGCCTTCATTTCAAGTACGTGTAGGTGCTGCTCTTACACAACGGCAGACGCGCAATGTGATGTGCCAAATAATAACATATATGCGCCGAAACTGAATGACAAGAGTGGTGCATGATATTCGAACTGTAGCTCCTTTTGAAGAGCAGCTGCGTTTCAGCACGCTGTAAATATTGTATTTTTGTATATATAATGGCAGGACGAGAGAAAAAAATAGTTATACGGTATGAAAGAGCCCTAAAATAGGGCAGCGAGGGGGAGCCTCACTTCGCAAGTCGAGCCAACGTTTCGACATGTGGTCATGATGATAAGCTCTTTATTTACTCCCAAAATAGGGGAACCAGCCGAAACACTGATTATATGCTTAGAGGAGGTCAGCAGAGATCGCTTGGGACTCTGCCGCCTCCAATGCGTGCCAAATGAGCTGGCACTGTTGGGCAAGCTCAGTGCCACGCAGGAGGGACTCCCACGCACCACTGTAGCTGAATTGTCTGCGTTGTGCTGTGTACGTGTCCACATCATACGTATGAATATGGCCGGTTGTAAGCAGTGTTTGCACGTAGGCGAAATAAGATTTGGGAAAAGTTTGCTACAGAACCATGGGTTTTCAAAGGTCCGCGGACTTGTCGACGGAGATTGTTGAGACGAGAACAAGTCCACTTGTCAAAATTTTGGCAAGACTTGTGAACTGAGGCTACCCCTCCCCCCCTCGACCCTTATTCAGTGCTTTCGGATATAAAAGTTATTGTAAATATAAAGAAAAATAAAATACACGTGTTTCAAAATGTTTAGACAGTGGAAAGATGTATTTTTGGCAAACATGCTTCCGTAGCCACAGAACCATGGTTGCATTTAAGCAAAGCCAGGCCGGAAGCATACAATCTGCTGCTCCAGCTTGCACTTCAACTCAGATATTTTTTTAAAGTGTTATGTTTAAATCACAGTGCCATTTGCTGCTGATATGTGTAGAAAGTTACGATGAGGTATTGAAAAATCACATATTTTATGAATTTATTTGAAACTCAATAGCACTGATTTGGCTACCTTTCATAAAAATACTGCTTTGTTTTCTTATGGCATTAGGACAGAACAAATGTATACTGGATGAAGTTAGCCCGTACTTAATTTAGTTCTTTTCAAGTAGCCTAAGCTTCCAAAATAATTTGCCGTGATGTTTAAGATAGTATATTGAATACAATTCGCTATGATAAGCAATGGAAGACATCATTTACCAGCAGATCGACACTCTATCAATATAATGTAAAAACGTTTAGAAATCTTGAAGCGCGCTGCATATCTATCTCCCAGAGCGTATTCGGTATTTATGAAAGAAGACCACTAGCGAGTAGCAGTTGCAGATTTCTAGGTTTACTGGCTTTAGTAATTTACTATTACATGATTGCTGTACTAACTAGACCTTAGCACAACATGTTGCGTGATGTTTACGAGTTCTATATTTGCGACTGTCACGAACATCGGCGCAGTTTGTCTCAAGACGGCGCGGCACGAAGGAATCGCGCGCACGGTGTACGTGACCCTTCGAGAAGGTAGAAGAAATCTAGTCTCATTTTCACGCGCTGTGAGTGGGTAGCCATACTCGCTATGAGTGCCACCCTGTCTACAATCAAAGGAAGTAAGCGTTTTCTTGGCTGAGAGGTTGCTAATTGTCTCCATCAAATTCCGCCTTGCCTGACCGATGGCGCCGCCTATCTCGACGAAAGGAGAAGTTATCTCAGGGACTTGACAATATCAGGTGATAGCAAATCCGGTACAGACAGAACAGGAAGCTCGAACAGGTCAGTCAAGGGACCTGGAAGTTAAGCTTGAAGAAGAGGTTCGGAGTCGCAGAGATAAACTGCAAGATGGCTCCTGTTTCAATGAAAGGGTATATCTGGAATACTGGCTTTGTTATCTTTATATATTCGTTTTGGCAGTGTT